>VZRW01012718.1:171365-183495 GCA_013398125.1 Aegotheles bennettii | reverse complement strand
GGCCGAGCGAGGCGTGAACGAGCCCCGCCGCGGTCCCCCCGGACCCCCGGGCGGGCGCCGCTCCTCGAACGCCGGCTCCTTTCTGGAATTTTCCTAAATGTACCCGAAACGCCCTTCGCTGCATCCCCAAAAATACCTAAACCAACCCCCCTCCGACGGCACTCGGTGGGAGCTCCGTTAAGTTGGGAGCCGGGCGCTTCACCGCCCTTCCCATCCTCTTCCTCCTCCTCTCCTCTCCTCCTCCTCCTCCTCTGCGTTCCCGCATCCTAAATCCGAGCGGAGATTGATAAAGTCAGCGTGAGCTCAGCAGAAATCCTGGCTCTGCCATCCCTGGCTGCAGCACGTTACCCTGCCCCTCGGCGGGTGAGAAACCATCACGTAGCGGTGGAGGAAGGAGGGGAGCTTGGCTGGGTCAATAACGAAGCGCCTTGATCAACTGCTTCGTAAGTAGCTTGGTGGTCAGAGAAATGGGGTTCGTTCTCCCCAGGGGAATGACAGGGGAGCGTCACCTTCTCCCTCCCCACGAGGTGTGCGTGGTCGCGGTGGCGATGGGTGCCCTTGCTGAGCTCGACCACGGGCGCCAGCAAACCCTGGCTGGGGTCAGACAGGCTGCGTTATCACTGGGGAGCATCTTCTCTTCAGCCCGGAGTCACGCGATCATCACAATTTCCCCTTCGTCTTTCAGTGAACTCGCCCGTTTCAGTGGCTTTTCTCACTTCTAAAAATCTTTTAGAATTAAACAAAGAGGGTTTTCTTTGCAGTTTTGCCTTACAAAGGCTCTCCCATCCTTCAGTCCCGCTCCTGGCCATGATTTTTTGTCCCCAGGACCGTTTTGGAAGCTGTTGGTCCAGCTGCAGATGGCAGGGAAGGTAATTCAGCAGCCCTGGCAAATGACTAATGAGCTTTTGTTTCCTGGTCTATCAATGATGATGCAACTTTAGATAGATATTTATTTATTTATCGCCACCCCTATCGAAATCGGGATGGCTTTAGAGATGTTTCATCTATTGAAAGGCCTGTGGCCCATCAGTGGTGCCTCTGGAACATCTGAAAAAAGATTTATTTGGATTTTTTTTAAAAATAAGTATTAAAATGATTTGCTCAGCTTTGCAGAGCGTGCCTCGGAGTTATCTCTTTTGTGCATCTGCAGCTCCAGTTATGATTTATAAAGTTCCTGGTTTTAGCTTTTTTCTTTCTTTTTTTTTTTTTTTTCGGGTAGAGAAGCTGCATTTTGAGGTTTAAAGGTATCAAAAGGCTGATGTGACATCTGCTCTTGCGGGTCTGCATCTTTTACAAACACTGGCACGTGTATGTGCCACCCAAAACTCAAAGCTTTGAGCCTCTTTGCCAGGCAGATCGAACCATCTAAATGTTTTATGCCTAAATTATCCATGTCTAGGGTGTTCGTGGTGATTTTAGTGATCGTGTTTGCAAGAAAACCTCTGAGAATGTGAAGCACGCGAGGTTGGGAAATGTGCAACCTGGGGTTACCTCTGCAGCCTTAATTTAGCCCGTTTCGAGGTCCTAGGAACCCGAACCACCTGTGTGTGCCACTTGATTCCTGGCCAGACGGTGTTTGGCTCCGGGTGGGAGGATGGATTGCTCCTCTGCATCGCCCACGAGTCAACAGGGGGAGTACCGGGAGCACAGGGATGGTGCTGGTCCCTCCACTGGTTTTGCAGCTTGACACTACCACATAGCTGGCGAGGGGGACCAGGTTCACCATTACAGCCTTGGGACTACGTAGTCCTGAAGCTTTAAACACCTCGAGTCTCACTAAACCGTGAGGGGGTGTGATCCGAGAGCTTCTACAGCCATCGGGGTGGTTTTTAGTGGATGTAGCATGGCTGTTTGCTGCTAAATTCTGGTTCTCACTCCAAACCGTGCAGCTTTTGAGCGTAATTCCTTTGGAATCACATTTATTAGGGGGACAACACGGTCACTGAGCCGCCTGGAGTGTCTTAGCTGGTCTAACTTGATTTCAGAAATTCCTGTGTCCCGTTGGTTTATAAATAAAACGGGGTTGCGGTCCCAGTTGCACGCGAATACTCGAGAAGCATGAAGGCAGGCCGAGCGCCCAAGCCGAGCTGCTGCCTGCAGGAGGGGACCCCAGCACTTTCAGATGGGTTCTTGTGCTGTCACATCAGCCTGGAGTTGGAGGCACGTTCGTTACGGACTTATGAAGCCCCGGAGGCTGGCTCCCCAAGACTGGTGCAGGCTTTGGCTTTAGAAGATGGGTTTTTTGGTGTCGAGCTTAAAAAGAGCACCTTATTTTCTCAGGCTTGGGTCCTGCGTGCCGACGTTTGCTTAACTTCCTCTTAAGTGAGGATTTCTCTCTTCGCTAAAAAGTAAACACAAGCATAAATATTTAAAGGACTGCAGCTTAAGTTTGCAAATTCAAGACTTTCTCCAGCATTCCTTTGGCCAAAAGCAGCATCTTCAGGGATTTTGGTGGTGTCTGGGTAGTTCCCCGCTCTGGGAAGAAGCGTGTTCGTTGTTTGGGCTGCTAAAACCTTCTGCTGTGTTTTCAGGTCTGGGATTATCACAGAGCTTAGGCCCGGGTTTGTGATGGAACTTCAAGGGTGAAACAGTGCTGGTGAGATGTCTGCAGGTCACCAGAAGTGAGATTGTTTTTGTGGTCCTTTGTTTTTCTTCTACACTGGTCAAATTTTTCCGTAGGCTTTGGACGTACGTGTGAAGGCAGAGGTGTTCAGGATTGGGAATATAGAAACCAACTGTGGGAAACTCTAGCCAGGTAATGGATGATAACAGGAAAAATGGGAAATGGAATAGTCTTTGTCTTTTCGGTGCCGCTCTGTAACATTAAATCTTGTTCCTGTGTTTGACAGGTCAAACACTACGGTGTGGTGGACATCTCAGTCCTGTGGTTGCATTCATGTCTTAGCTTCTGTTCTTAGGAATTGAACATGTAAAAGCAAACTCAGCGAACCACACAACCTCAGGAGATGTCAGGATTCAGAAGGGAAGCGTGTTGAACATTGGGTTTAGATCTGGACTCATTTATTATCAAGAGTTACGGCTCTGCTGGTCATCACGGGAGCATTTCTTTCCTGTGGGCAGTAATCCTGTAACGGGTACCTATGGAAGAGTCTCACAGGTGCAGTAAGAGCTGTAGGTCTTTGCCACAAATGCTTTTATTTTAACAAAGCCCCCATCGTTTTAGTGCTACCCAGTTGTGTGTTGCTGCTTCTAGGCAATCTTTTTTTTCCCCTTTCCATCACTTTCCTCCAGTGGAGCACTCTAGCATCGCTTAGACCAGAAGGGACCTCGGGAGGTCACTCGGTCTGAAGTCCTGCTCTGAGCACGTTTGGCTGCGGGGTCAGACTGGGTTCCTCATGGCTTTAGGTGTCTCGTGTTGTTTTTTTTCCCGCTTGTGGTTTGCAGGTTGCAAGAAGGAGAAGGGAAGGGGAGCAGTTTGGTCTGTGTTGGGTGGAAAGTGTCCGAGGAGAACAAGAATACGTGACCCATGGCAGCCCTTGTTCATGGAGCACATCATTCTTCTTGCGGGTGTGTTGAACTGCTGTTCCACACCACATTTCCATGATTTCATTAAGCTGATCGAGTGTCAGGCTTCTGCTGAAAGAGGATCTGACCTGGCTAAGTTAATCTCGGGAGGGGAGCAGGGATAGTCCTCACCCGGGTTTTTCTTTCGATAAGCTGGAAAGAGGCTGGAAAGTGGCCGCCCCTGCAGCCTTTTGGTGGAAACTCCTCGGAGGTGAAATGGTCATGTGCCATTTTTCTAGGCAGAATGAATTAACAAATAAATGCCTGTTGATTTAAAGGTTATCATTACTCCCCTGATTCCTTCCTGTTGTTAAAATCTTGCATTGCAGTTTATCCTCAGGCATGGGTGGGCATCCCTTTGCAGGGGGATGAGACATCTCCTTCTTGCATAGGGTTCTCGTATGCCTTTGGCTGCCCACACCGTGCCAAGGCAGGGCTTGGTGCTGGTTCTGTGAGACAGAGCCATGGGTCACGGTTTGGGGCTCTGCTGGTGTTTCTTGTTGGCCCTTTATAGGGTTTCACTAAAAGCCTTGTGAAGAGATGGTGCTAGGGCTCCTGCCAAGCCCACAGTCCCTCAAGGGAGATGAGTTTAGGAGTGGAAAGCCCATGATGCACTGAGGATGCCCCAGATACCAGCTGGGGTGTGCTTGGACCCTTCAAGCTACAGCTTTCCATGATCCCCTAGGAATGTCGATAGGGTCCGCTTGGTTGCATCCACTCACTGCTGAGGTGAGATGAGCACATGGAGGGGCTCAGCCAGCTCTTGTCTCATCTAGGGTCTTGTCTCATCCAAGCTTTTGTCTCGCACGGCTGCTGAGCTCCTGGTTTTTTTTGCAGCTATGGGCCTAACTTGAAGCCAGATGTGGGTGTAGCTCTGCTGTTGTCGTCTTCTCTCTGTTGGCTTCTGGTGTGCCCTGAAAGTGTCTCCTTCAGGTCCCAGAGAAGGTTTATGAAATCCCTGTGGGTGACCAAGGTCCCCAGGAATAGGCTGTAGGTGTAGGTTAGTCTAAAGTTGCTGGCATTGCGGGAAGGGCTGGATCCAGCCTTGGCATCTGCAATGGTTCAGTGCTCGGTTTCTCTTAGAAAAATCATCTTGGTTTCCATCCTGCATCTCATAGGAGGTACCACAAAATACCTTTTAGCGGGGAGTACGTGATGGTCTGCCCCGCTTGGAGATTGTGTGAGGTAGCAGAGGGAGGATGTGTTTTCAGATACACAAACTGTGATGCATGGAAGCGCTGCACTTGGTGTGTAACTGCTGCTCTTCAACATTTTCACTTTTTGATGGTTAACTGTGTGTTCAGGACCCAACTGAGCATACTGGGTACGTCAATACTGAGTTTTCTTCTGCTCTTATTTTGGTTACCACCTTTGTTATTGTAAAAACAGCAAAAATACGTGGGTTTCTCTGTCAGATTTGAGTCTTATTCACTGATCTCTCTGCCTTGAATCACTTCTGGTACAGCCCCAAATGTCCTTGAATCAGTGGTGGAGTTACTCCTCCTCTGGCTGCCTGTTTAGTCTCTGCTTTTATCACCAAAACTTGATAATCTGATACCCCCTGTGCTGCTTTTTAATTCATATTCTTATGATGATCCTCTATTACTTGACCTTTAACAAGGCATATGATCCTGGGTATGATATTTCATGGTCGAGCATTGATGGAAGTGGACTGTCTAACCCACGTAGATACATCTCTGAAAAACCTGAGCCTTAAAACCAACCCAGACCATGAATGTTTTCGATAGACCACCGAGTATTCTCTTATTTCTTCTGCATCTCCACGCTTGGTTTTGAGGGGTGAATTTAAAACTAATTAACTGAAAACCCTTACTTGAAAAGACTTCCAGAAGTCTGATGTCTTTTTGTACTCGACGTAAATACGTAGACCGAAATCAAATCCTCAGACCCGGTGAAGGTTTTGCTTTGGTGCCGCTCGCCCAAGAACTCTTCAGTTGGCTCATGCTTGTTGGGTGCGCAGGACAACCTCCCCCGGGAGGAGTTAGTAAGTGATTTAATAGTTAAGGAATGTGGTCCCATTAGGCATAAATAAATAAATATTTGAATGCAGACGATGGTTAGAAACGCAGCACTTGATTAAAATGATGTCAAGCAACTCTTTAAGACTTCAGAATAAGTGTTTTTTTTAGGAAGAGGGAGGTTGTGTTGGTGAATAACCCTTCTGGGGGTTTCTTCGAGAAATGTGAGTGCAGGAGAGCCAGTCCCTGCTCCTTAATTCACCAATTGCTCAGTAAACGAGGGATAATTATGTGGTGAGGATGGCCGGACAACTCCTACTCGAAGGGGGACTTGGACAGACATCATTTAAAAGCAGAGCTGCTGTTTATTCTCTTCTTTTCATCCAAAAATAAAGATATAGCCGCGCAGCAGGCAGGGCTCGCTGGAGGAGGATGCGGTGGACAGGCGACCGGGGCTGGATTTGGGCCACCTCCTTGCAGATGTGAGCAGCGAGGGCACATGCTGTGTGTTTTACCCTTCACAGCAAGACCGTTGCGTAAATGATCTGTGCAGGCAGGCGCTTGCGTTGCACGTCGGAGGAGCAGGCTCCTTTGCTGCGGCCATCACCTCAGATAGTCTTATCCTGAGGTGCTTCGCCGCGCCTGGAAGGTCCGCGAGGAGATAGGAGGACAATGCAGAGCAGAGGTCAGGTTTGAGGGGCCTGCAGCAGATAACTCAGGAGCCTTTTCTAACCCATGGACAGGATGACCTAACCAAAAGCAGGTATGGTTTTATAAACCAAAAATGCTCTTTCTGCTCACTGCATAACTTGTTCGACTCCAGCGATTGCCAAACGCATCTCGACTGGTCAGAGCACAGCTGAGCTTCTCCAGATACACCTCCGATTTCACTGCAGTCTGCAGGGATTTGGTTAAGGAATTTATTAGCATTAATAAATAGCAGTAAGATTTCTTCTTGCAAGGCTGAAATGGCACCTCTAAGAAGTCCCATTGCCAAGGAAGATGACTGAGCAGCAGTTGCCCGTTGCTTGCCCCACCACGCTTGCTCTGTGGAGGAGACGTGGACTCGCATGTGTTGTTTCAGACTCAAATCCTTTTTTAATTACAGGAGGGGAGCTGCAGGCCTGCCCTCAAACAAGTTACTTCTGAGTTCAGCTCTGGTATATGTTCTGGTTTTATTCCTTTTCCTCCATTCGTGGGATTTAAACACCAAATAGCAGTTGCTGTTTGGCTTGGGTGAGCAATGCAATAAATATGAGGGGAAAATAAAAGTAAATATATAAAAGAAAAAATATAAAAGAAATATAAATCACCTCAGCAAACGAAACAGAGAAAAGTGGGTACCAAAGTCCACGTCTGCAGTATTTATAATTCATTCTCCCACCTCAAAGTCTTTGCTGGAGAGAAACAAGATCTGAAAACTGAAACAAGGGGGGATGAATCCCTGCCTGAATCTTTTCCCGTGTTTTGTTTTTGTTGAAGGAAGGTGTGGATCTCGGCTGCAGTGTTCATGGCTGGGTTTTTGGCAGCACTAAGGGTTTCCTCCTGCTTTGCTTCTCTGCGGTGCAGCTGTCCTGCTTGAGCGCCGCTTTCATTTTTTGTTTCGTCCAGAAGATGTGAAACTTGAGGAGCAGGAGCTGAATGAGAAGTTTAATGCAGTTGCAGCCTCGTGAATGGCCCTGCTGCCAGGTCTCCTGTACGACATGTGAATGATGTTCAATTGCACCCAAAACTTGTTGGAAAACTCAGTTTAGAAGTAGCTTGAGGTTGATACTCATGGTTTGTGCTGTGTAGTGGGAGATGGCAATCTTCTCTCTTGCGTTGTGTTTATTTTTAGTAAAAATTAAATTCTTGAGAGAATGTCTCTTCTTTCAAACAAAAAAACCTTAAAAATTGCAATTAAAACCCTCAGAGATGGATTTAAAATATTTTAGGTGCAGTTTTTCTGTGTTGCAAGTTGTTTTTCCTTGAGCATGGGCTAAACTCTGCACTGGGAAAGGTGGCAGGGTTTTTTGTAGGACCGGATCAGCTTTCTTTTCTGCTGTTTAGGTCTTCTGGGAGCATTAATCTACATACTTTTCCTTCAGGTATGTGCTTGAAGGGGTGAAAGGGACAAGTATTCAAAAAACTTGAACAATTTTCCTTAGGTGAAGGATCATTACAGGTTCAGGTGCTGCCGTTAGTAGCGAGACTCCCACCAGCTGCCATTTGATTTTCTAAATGTTCAAATGGTGAAATTCCTAGTCATTAGGGAAGTATGTGTATGTGTGTGCTATGGGGAGCTGGAGCTCTGAAGCACCAGGATAATATTTAGCTGATGGATTTGAAGAGAACTTCAGTCTCAGCTGGTAGTGCGAATTAATCATAAAAAACCCACAACTGTTTTGGTTTCTAAGCTTCGTGCAACAAAAAGCTCTGTGGGGTGTAAAGCTGCAACGTCAAGTGTGAAAGCTGAGCAGAAAATAGCGAGTTTGGGACTTGGTGCACCCCAGTATTGGGCTTTGTAGACCTCGAGGTGGTTCTTCAGAACCAACCTCTTGAAATGGATGCTCTGGGACCTGAGAGATGGGGGAGGGGAGGTGGAAGGAAATGAAGCTCAGAACTAACCCAAACGATTCCTCTGGTTTAGTCCTGGAGTGGTGCATTAGGCTGTGTTACCTCCGTACCTGAAGACCAAGACAGAAGATGCTGTGGTGGCACAGAGGACGTGGGTCCGGGCCAGGTTGGACCTGCAGGCTTTGATATCACCCTATGTTTTTGCTGGCATTGCTGGGGACTTGTTACTTTGTTCTGCACCTTCCAGTGCTCAACAGCTCTACAAATCCAGACCTAAACTGGTTATTTTTTTTTGTTTGGGTTGTTTTTTTGGTGGTTTTTTTTGTTTGTTTTGTTTTCTTTCATCCCAAGCCCTAAGAATAACCACAGCTCTGGTCACCTGGCAGGAATCATCGCCTATTGCAGAGGCGAGCGAGGAAATAAATTTCCTTTGGTGGCATTTGCTTGCTGATAAGATTATTTTTCTAATGCATTTCCTTTCCTCATTCTCCACATGCCTTCTCCTGTCTCAAGAAACAAGGTGTGGGTCCTTCTGGTGCCCTGGCGCTGAGCTGAATTGTTCTCCACATCTCATGTATGTGCTGAGATCCGCAGCGGCGCGAGCCCTGGGTAGGTGAGTTTAGCGTAGGCAGCGGTGCCACTCTGTATTATTTGGAGCCAAACCAGTATTTTGCTCGTGTTCCAAAGCACGCCCAAGGGATCAGCGTTGCAGGTGGAATTTTCTTTCGGGTTAGCTGCATTGTTCACCAGAACACGTCTGAAAACGGGCAATGTGCATTTGCTCTGGATTTTTGTGTGTGCTGAAGCAGTTAACGCTGCAGCAGATGTGGATTTTTTGGGCAAAAACAATATGAGGCCGTTGCTGTGGTCTGCAGGGTGTGGCTCGGAAAGGTCTTGTTTCTGATTCCCTTTGCTGGGCTGAGCGAGAGCTAATTATAGAGACAAACTGGGGAAGGAAGAGAACGGGTCAATTAGAGCATCCAGCACAGTTTCCTTTAAATTAGTGGTTGGGCTGGAAAGATTAAAAAAAACCCAGACCGAGAATAAAGCAGCGTGGAGTGAGATTGGAAATGCCCTGGTGCAGGGAAAGGTCGGTGGCTGCAGCAGATGAGGTTCTGCAGTTTCGGTTTGATTCAAGTAAAGAACATGTGGATTTAGTAGTTTTATTAGTCAAATTAAAAAGCCTGGAGAGAGGTTACTGCTGGTTTTCCTCTCTAACGTGTTTTTGGACAGCAATAGGTTGTGGTAGTGGATGAAGTGAAGAAATGCCCCCAACCAGTGAGTGAAATGGATTTTCTGTGAAAAAGGAATTGTGTGATAATTTTAAGTCTATATTACTCAAGGTGTTATGCTTTAATGAAAACACTCCTTTGCCCCCTGCATCTTACGTACGTGTGAAATGGATCCGTGTTGGATGTGTTTTATCCCATACTGGGGAGCAAACTGGGGCCACACTTCTTTTTTTTGAAGCCATCTTATGGGTTTAAAAGTTGGGTTTTGCTGGATTTGTGTTAACTAACCCAGATTAGAGGACACGACGTTTAAAGAGGTGATGCAGAAGCAGTGCAAGCTCTTGGCTCGTCGCTCCGCAGGTGCAGAAAGCAATAAACCCCTGTGCTGACTGGAGTTCATGCAGGCCAGGAAAAAAGAGCTTTTATTGTGCTCTTACCAGGTGATCTTTTAGTCCCTTAAGGCCCCCTTGTCTCAGTTTTTCTCCTTTTAGGAGAAAAGCCTGGCTTGGCAAACCCTCCCTGTTTGTGCCGTGCTTCTCCTTCACCAGCCCCCAGGACTGCAGTGCAGAGGATGGCAGAGCAGGGAGAAAAACCCCAAGTTTGAGCCCTGCTTTTCAATCCAGATCAGCGAGTTCCTTCTGCCGGTGGCGTGACTCATCCGGGCTTCCTCGCTGGAGGCCACTTCTGGCAGGGCATCAAAGGAGCAGCCCATGCTTCAAACCAGAGCCCAACCAGGATCTTCCTTGAGTGAAGGCTGTTTTTCTGGTCCTGGAGCCTCTTGTTGTGTGGAAGATGGCGAGATGCACCCAAACCTCAAGGGAATTTGTGATAAACCAGATTAATTCGTTCTGAGGGTGAGAAGGGTTTCTCCTCGCTGCTTTGAGCAAGACTCGTACTTGTCCAGAGGGTCTTTTGTAGAGCTGATAGGTAGGGTTTGAGTGTGTCAGTTAGGAAATTCTTAGGCTGGGAAGGGAGTTTTTAATTTTCTTTTCCCCAAGGATATAGGCTGAGGTGCCCTTTGCTCAGGGCTGTGATGCCAGCAGAGAGTCCTGCCCTCCTCTTCTTCGTTCCCCTGCTAAAACTAACAACAGAAATTCTTCTTCCTCATTGTGGTTAAATCAAGTTAGCTTTAAACCTGTGAAAGAGCAATATTTTTATCATAAACTTATTTATTCAAAGCAGTTTTACCAGGAGGAGTTCAGGATGGTGCTGCCAGCAAGGAAGGGCACAGCTTGGGCCTGGGAGAGGACATCACTCTGCAGGGTGTCACCAGATGCACCAACCTCCTCCTTGCAAGCTCTATACCTGGGTTTAGGGATTTTCTTTCAACCAAAATGCATTATCAATGTTTTATAGGTTTCTAATGTTATTTTAGAAATGGTTTGCAGTATTATGTAGTATTTGTAGGCTTATTCTATTTATTTATTGTATTGTCGTTGTGGCCTGGGTGTCTTGCAGAAGAAGTTGTTGCAAACAGCTTCAGCCTTTCAGGTGGATCCATACGGTCTATCGAGGAGGGTGAAAAAATCCTACAGGTTAGCGTGGGGTCTTGGCACACCTGCAGCCTTGGCTGTGGGATATTTCTGTTCTGTAAGTGTCTGGTAAGGGAGAGAAAAGCTTGAGAAGAATATGGAAAGGATGTATAAATATTTAGAAGCAGCCTCTTTCAAATGTGTGAAGGGAGAGTCTTGGAAAATCATGAAAGTAGTGGGTTTTGTCTTTTTTTTTTCTTAATGGGTTGGAAATGGAGATGAGCATCCTGACCTGGCAGAGCAGTCAACCTCCTGATAGCAATCTTAAGTTATACACGAGGAAGAGCCTCAGAGGTACAAATGAGAAATGCAAAGTGAATTCAGTAAGGATGCATTAGGATGCAAAAGAGCAGCAATGAGCTCTTAAAAAAAGTAATGATTTTTTGCTGCAGCGTCCTGGCAGGTTGGGGCAGGGTGAGGTTGCCTCTCCCCCCATCGGGAAAGCTGCTCTGCCGGCTGAGATAAGTGCAGAGAAGGGATTTTTACTTTCTTTTTCTATCTCTGTCATGTTTAGCCCCCTCAGTTTTTATTTAGACAATGACATTTGAAATACCGTGGCAGTCTGGTTCCCCTTTCGCTGCCGCATCGCCTGCACGTTTCTTTCCTTCGCCCACTTGTTGGTTGTTTCGTGTGTGTGACAGAGCCTGCAGCAGAGAGCTGTTAGGGTTTTCATATCACCTCCTTATTCTGCATCTCTATCGTGCAATCCCTGGGGTTTTGGAGGGCTGCTATAATACTTGTAAGTGTATTTAAGCAATTTTTCTTATTTTTATCAGCTGGTGTTGATGTGTCAACCTGTGCATTCCCTCCTCTCTCTGTTGTGCAACGTTTTGTGTCAATTTAGGGCATCTTAAAACCAAAGTTCCTACTCTTTTTATTTTTTTTGCAGAGTACTCCAAGCCTCACATTTTATTTCCGATTGTTTCCCTCAGAGTGCCGAGTTTATTTTCCGTGCATCTCTGATCTGTCAGCACAACCATTGATGTGTATTGGAGCCAGTGAAATTTCACTGCCTCGCCGAGTTCTTTTTGGCTATTCAGTTTTGAATTACTGCAGCTGAGAGCACTTAATTACAAGATAGCACAATTTGTGAGGTGCTGAGTATACCTGGTGGCCAAGCTGGCTCTATTTCAGCTGTAACTACCTAAAAATATTAATTATAAAGCTGTACCCAAGCGTGGAAAGTGGCTTTCTGTAGGCAGGCGCGCTGAAGAAGGTATTTCCTCGTTAGGTCCACGTTAATGATTTTAATAGTGGTATTTAATTTTGCATGGGTTTAGGTTTCTGATCATGCTCAGTGCTGGTT
>VZRW01012718.1:43766-171289 GCA_013398125.1 Aegotheles bennettii | reverse complement strand
TCACAACCTCATACCCAGCTTTAATATTCTCCGTTTCCTATGGTTCTCTGTTAACCCTCTCTTCAGGAAATTAGTGGCTTCCTGCAGACTATTTGCAGTTGCTGTGGGCTGAGAGAAGTGAGGTGATGTCTATGCATTGAAATATAATGAAGAGTTTGGGAAGATTGGTTTGGAGGGACCTGGATGGCGTTTTGTGTTTGCTTAAGGGATTGTGGAGGTGAAAACCTGAAGCAGCAGCGCTCGCATGAATCATATTTACTGGTGTTTGAAGAATAACTGATGCTATTGTCCGTTCCTTCTACGTGAAATCTAATCTCTGCTTGAATTAGCCTTTGTAATAAAGCTCCTGCTCGATAAGCGAGTAGATAAACATTAGGGCTTTGCCACCGAGGGCTTTATCCTTCACCGAGATAAAGCAGTTGAGCTTGAACGTAGGTTATTCATGCACAGAAGACAAACTTATCAGGGTTCCTGAACTGCTCCTGTTGCAGAGAGCGGGCACTCCTGCCCTCGATCAATGCTGGTTTTAGCTGGATGGCTTTTTCCCTCTCACAGCAATAAAATATTTCCTCATTTTCCCACGTGGACGGGATTTCTGGTGCTGCCTACGGCGTGCATGCAGAAAATGCCTAAAGAATCCCGAGTCCGTGGGCAGGTCCTGCGTCAGCCCAGGGCTCCCAGCACCGCGGCTGGAATATGTGCAGCCTGTTCCCTCGGTGCCTACGCGGTCCAGCGACCTGGTGAGGAGGAGGAGGAGGGTGATGGGGGCCAGGAGCAGATTGTTGCCATTGCAGATAAAACCAATCGTCTGTCCTGCTGTGGAGCAGAGGCATCCTGGAGGTCGAACATCTTCTGCCGTGGAGCATAACGAGCAAGTCGAGCGGTTTTGAGCCTCCAAGCTAGAGTGAAATGATGGTATTGGTGTTGGAAGAAGGTGGCTGGTGGTGTGGGGCTGGTGGCTGTTGTTTATCTGCTTCTGTTCAGGCTGGGAAAATGTAGGCACGGGGAAAGATAAAATCATGTTCAATGAGGTACTTCTAAAGTGTTTTATGACTTTCCAGAGTGCTGGCGGTTGTGACGTGGATTTTTCTGGGGGAAAATGAGGATAGAAAATTGCTGGACCCCTTCATTTACTTGGCTTGATCCAGTGCTGCGTTTCATCTGCTTCAGTGAAAATCCAACTGGTTTAACTTTCCCTAGTGTCCATCTTCACTCTTTCCCCCAAAAACGGGTCAACCTGACAGGAGATGTCATCCACTGCATGGAGGGTTGGTGCAAGGACCTGCTGGGATCCGGGTTATTGGTTTATAGAACCAAATTAAAAGCGTGTTTGCCACGGCTGCTTGTGGGAGAAACCTTTTGGATTTGTTTCTGCATCGAGATGGAAACCGGCATGGCTGAATGATGAGGTTCAGGGTGATAGGAGCCAAACAGATGCACTTCACAAAATGAAACTTCAATCTTGGCTTGCTGAGCTCATTTCCTAGTGTCATTACATTATCCGGGTGATGAATGTGCTTTACTTGTGTGATCCTCCACTGAATACATTTTTGAACATTTTTTCACGCTCCCGTCTGTTGATCTCATCACACAGCCAAGTTAATAGATTTGAGGCCATTTCATTTCCATACCATATGTTCTCCGAGGTGTTTTGGAGGGATAATTATGCTTATCTGTTTTATTTTCCCATATGATGCCCATACATACGCTGTGTTTCAGGTAGCAGAGGTGGGCGTACACGTTCTCAGAGCTCAGAGATGACTTGAGTTTTCTGCAGGTGCCATCTCCTTTGTCTTTTAGAGGAGCCAGGGAGGATGACACCTTGGATATGAGGACAAGGAGATCACGCAGTGCCTCTGGAAGTGTTTATTAGATTTATTTAACCCCCCAGCCTGCTGGTGGGACGCTTCCTTGAGGAGCAACTTCTAAACCGTTATTTCTATAGCATTAATTATTGGGGAAGGAATTTGTGCTGTGACTGTAAGCACCGTGGTGAATTTAAAGGGTCAGGGCAAAGCAGGATCTTTCCTGCTTAGATGATCATAGCTAACTGTAAATGTAAATTATAAAACTGAATTATGTACTCGGAGAAAGCTCAGTCTCTTCTCGGTAGGATGTGACCTCTTTTTTTTTCCTATCTAACAAATCGTGATTGGTACCTGAAGAATAAACTCTGCTGCAATTACAGCTGCTGATGCTGCACTCATTTACCTAAATCACCAGAATAATGTCCTGAAGCTGACATTTAACACCATCTGGATGGTACTAAATACTTTGAAACTTTCCTTAAACAAATATAGTAGCTTAGTTTAAGTGGTTTGTGTTGGAGGTGAACAGGTTGGCCTTAGTTTAGAGTTGGATTATTTGGTAACTTAATGTGACTGGGAAATTTCCTCTTCCTCATGCACAATTCCTTAGGGAATTCTTTGAGTTTTTTAATTCAAATTTGATTTTTTTTTTTGTAATGGTAAATGGAGCCCGGTAGAATTCAAACCAGAATGTCAGCATGTTTGGGGATATTTTGTGTTGGTATTTGCACAGTTAAGCTCTGACTAGGCAAAATAATGCAGACGCAGATTATTTTCCCATATTTATACTGTTTTTGTAGAAATGAATGTCCTTTAATATAAAAGCTGAACTTATGGTCTTGGTAGAGAAGAAATCATGAGATGTCATGAAAATACGGCTGCTAATAATTTGCGTTAGAAAATATATGAAGCAATTAAAAAGAGACTGGTACATAATCACTGGGAGCAACTTCATTCCATCAAACCCATTGCTGTATTTTGGCTTATTGAAGCTGAAACCTCTACCCAGTTGATTTCAGGGGATCAAAGTGATAAAGGTGATAAGGGAGACTTTCAAGGAGGGATGTGAAGAGGTTAGATGATAAAAATCAGGGAATCCCTTTAGTGGTGGCCGTTTGGAAGATGGGGATGCAGGAGGTACCTTCCTGTCACAAACCTGAGAGCTTGAGCTGTTTGATGGGGAGGAAATCCCAAATCTTACAGAGCAAGAGGACGAATGACTTGGTCTTGTGTTTCACTCTGAATTAAAAAAAAATAATAATCCCCAGAAATCTGTTTCAGAGCAACATGTTTTAAAAAAGGCAACAATAACAAAGCCCTTGTTCTTTTAAAAAGTTGTCTTTCAAACCCAATCGCTCCTTGAAGGTTGGTGGTTTAACTTGGTGGTGATGGTTTAAGTCTAACTGAAGATGAATTTCACTGCAGACTTGATCTCAATAGCTCAAGGAAAGTGGAAGATCCATGACACTTGAGTTGGAAGTCAATGAGGACAACCAGGAGTACAGCAGATGGTTTTTCCATGTGTGTCAGACCCTAAATACTAAGTCTAAAAAACCTACTCCTGTGTGGCTGGGAGACTTCAGACTGCCTTCTGCCTGCAGCTGAGGTGTAGGTAAGGGTAGTAATCCTAAACTGGTTAAAATGCGTTCTACTGTAGAAAGTGACTTTTGAGGACGGAAAGACAGGATAAGATAGGAAGGAAGCTTTCTCTCCTGGAAATTCAGCAAAATCTCATGTTTCTTATCTGAACTGTGGTCTGTAATTTCCATGTGTGCAATATAGGTGGAGGTAATATGTCTGGGACAGCATTTTATAGGGGGAGACACAGGGATGGGACCATTATGAGCAGATAGAAAAACTTTTCATATCATTTTATCTCTCAAAAAAACCCCCCAAAAACAGCCAGTGTGTAAATGTAAGTGATGGTAAAGAAATAAGGAAATGTATTTTGGTCCTCTCTGAACAGTGTGTGTTGATTAGCAATAACTTGGCAGTCATCAACTCAAATGAGTTCTAAAAACCTTTCTGTGAGATCAGTGTGTCTCACCATTTCCTTTTTAGTGCATTTTTCATTATTCCTTAGTGTATTTTTCAGTAACACACCCACACCTTTCGACAGCATTCGTGCTGGCAGCTGAGTCTGGAAGCTCTCTGTCCATGTCTTCATGTGCCTGATGAGAGTTGAGAGGTAACATCTGCTCCAGGCAATGGCAGAGAGCACAGCTTGTTGTATCTCATGGCCCCGGGCAGCGCCGCTGTCCTAAGGTTTCCAATTCTGCTGGTGAAACGGAGTGCGAGTACTCACAAAACCCAATAGCTTAAATATTCTGATTTTAAAAATGATTTCACTTTATTGCTGGATCCCCACTTCATCCCTTCCTCCCTGTTCCACAAAGACCTTGCTTTGCCTCCAGCGAGAAAATTGAACTAATTTTGTTGACTTGTCTTTTTAAATACTCGTTATTGGATTTACTGACCTCTCTCTCTGCCGAGGAGAGTTGTGCTGGCCTTGAGCCAGCTGGATAATTCGTAGTAATGTGAAAGCATCGAGTTAAAATAGTCTATGGTCCCTCTCACCTCACTTCTGCTTTAAATAAAAGGATTCTCTTCAGACTTCCAAATGTGTGGATTTAGTTAAAATAAATCCTTGGAGCGTGAAAAAGATGTGTGCCCAAGACTGAAAATATCTCAGCTGAAATATTTGTGATGTTGCTGAATATGAAGGAGAAATTTAATAACTTGAGAAAAGCGAATGATGTAACTTTTTAGGTAAGGTCTTGGCAGATGTTTTCCTGTTGAGGTCTGGTGACTCTAGGGAGAGGTTGGTGATCTTATGTCATATTTTAAAGTAGCAAAAAGTATGGTTTCTCTTATATGACGAATGTTTGATTCTCATGAATTGGGTTCTAGTATTGGGGAGAACGCATTATATTTTCTAGGTGATGATGTGCTGGTGGAAAACCATTTAGATCTGGCTGTCGTGGGGTGCCTGTGCTTCCCGTCTCGGTTGCCCTTCATGTAAATAAAAGGTAGAAATGAAACCAGTTGTGTTACCTGAGCCTGTTGGACTGTAATCAGCATTGCTTTTCAGTTTCTTCAGATAACGCGCAGCTGACCTTGGCTGTGTCCTGGCCAAGGGCAGGGATGCTGGGCTGGCGTCGTGTTCTGTCCTAAATACACATCCTGCTGTGTCCATGCCACGGTGTGAGGTTGGGCAGGTTTGATAAGGGATGCCTGATGGTCCTTGCTTGATTTCAGGTGGACTCATGGTCTTGGTAAAGCCTCCTGTGTGCTGCTGTTTCTCATCGCTATACACCAATGTTCAATATACCAAACATTAAGAGTTGGGGCAACGTTGTGGAAACTGTGATCTGCCTCTGGAAATAATTTGTTTACAGGAGTCGGATCAAGTGGAAGGTCCCCTCCAGAAACAGGTGAATGTTAATGAGGACCTTGCTTGCTGTATCAAGCCCAGCATATCCTCAAATCTCCCAGGACATTTGGAGATAGAAAACAAGGTCTAGAAATCATTACAAGCTTATGGAAGCTATTTGGTTCCTTTCACATTTAAAAGCCATAAAAATAATCATAAGAAGCTTCAAGAAATGTAGGGATTCTGTTTATAATCAGTCCTTGACTGCAGATTTGTTAAATCAGAATTGTCTTTGCTGATGGCATCTTCAGACTAGCAAAGAAAGTATCTAAAAACACTGCTTGTGTTCTTGCCCAGGTACCCGTGTGTGCAGTTTGGGGGGGATGTCTGTGTTTCATCTCCTGCCTCAGGTGGAATTGATGGTTTTCCATATGGAGATACGGAGATCGCTGGATGTTCTGTGGGGAAAGAGGCGCCTCTGCTTCCCATTGAACAGGGGGAAGGAAAGTTGGGAGAGCCAGATAGGCACATGGTGGGAAGGAAAAGGTGAGGGAGCCTGATGCCTTTCTCTGGAATAACCCTGCAAGTGAAGCTAATAGGCGTTGAATAATTAGAAAAATCACCTTTGAAGTGCTCGAACTCACAATACCCTGGGGGAGGCTTTAGATTTATAGCAGGTCTCAAAGAAAATGAATCCATGAGGTGGAAGAGAGGTTTTCCTCAGTTTCATTTCGGGAGAAGTCCGATTATCTGCTGCCTGCAATCAGAGCAGACGCCGTCACCAGGGCTGCTTTGTGAGCTGGCCTGCAGTAAATGCATGAGCAGATGTCCACGAAGCAGTTTTTCAAACCTGGCTTAAGCCAGCTCCTCTTTCTCCCCATGATGTTTCCCCTCGGGATGTGGAATCATCCTTGAGATGTTTATTACTTCACTGCTGCAATCTCTCATCTAATTTCTTAAGCCATCTGAGGATGCTTGACCTGTGATGGTGCAGGCTGCCCGAGCCGTGTGCTTGAGGACTGTTTGTTTTCCATTTCCTTTTATCTTTCCTTTTCGGGGATTGACCAGGTCAGAATTTCTTTTTTGCAGCAGTATTCTCTTCTAATGAAAAATCGTGCCTGAAAGTGGGAAGCTCACGTCCCACCTCTTATTCTGGATGAGGAAATAGTCCTTCTGAAGACAGGGATGACACAGGGAAGTTCAGAATGCTCTGAATGGAAGGAAAAAACCAAATACCTGGTTCTAGTTTGAATGGAATATGCTCTGTTTTAATTTGTGCCCACTGAAGCGTGGAAATCGTTCCACTGCCAGTCTCGTGAACGTTTCTATTCTTGCTCCTTGAGCTCAGAAGAAACCAGATCTCCAATCTCCAGACGAGGTGGTTTTTTTCCCCAAGAATGTAATGAGATTCAGGCCGTTACCTCGATTGGCTTAATTCTTATCTTATTGGACTAATATAATGATTTATTTTTTAAAAAATTACTTTCCAGAGTGTGCTGTTGAATTTTATTTGCTCAGCAGTTACATCCCTCCACTCCCGTGCTTTGTGTTGAGCTCTGGCTTGGCCAACTAAGGTGAAAGCTGTTGCCCAAGTGCAAGTATGGAATCGTGATCTGAGCTGCTGTGTTGTTTTAGCTTTTGCCCAAAGCTGGGAAGATTCAAATGAAATGCAAAGTCCATCTTTGTCCCCTGGTGTCACCTTAACCCTTATCTGAGATGCTGCTTGTTCTCCGTCGTGCTGGGTGGCCGGAGGGAGTTACCTGCTCGGCAGGTTTGGAAATCAGGATGCTTTCTTCTTAATTAGTGATGTACAATTAGCAAAAGGTGTATGAACCCCCATAAACCAGGTTTAACTAACCCAGAGAATACCAGAGGCACCCTCAAGCGCGTGTTAATTATGGTGATGGGCTGCCACAGCCTCTGCTGTGGATGCTTGATCCTTTACTGCTTGTTTCTTTTTAGAAAGGTGAATTATGGCATGTGGCTTCCCTAATGGATGCACCAGTTCCCTGGGACTGGTCACCGAATGTCACTGAATTTCTGCAGACTTAGGTCAAGAAAAGCAATAACTTGATGACCTTCAGGAGAAGCTGAATTTAGCTTGACCAGGGTTTGTAGTTCCCATCCACCCATCCAGTCCCTGCTTGGTCAGGTATTTGTCTTTTATACCTTTTAAAATGAAGTGGTCTTTTCTGTGACATTCCAATGCTTGTTTCAAGGGAGGAAATAAAAAGTGGGTCTTGGTAACAGTACCTCCCATCTTGCAGATAGTGACCTAGCTAGTTAATTAATTAGTGTCTCACATCCATCTTTCAAAATGCAGCTTGGCTTCTTCTCCTAGACAAGCAGCAGAGGTGGAAACTTTCTCCACATTGCCATACTGCACCTCTATTTGTTAAATTACTTCCCCAAAATAACCTCGTCTCTGTAGTCCCTCCAGTTCTTGCCTCCTCTTAAAAACACAGAGTGCTTCCAGGGTAGTTTTCTTAGCCCTTCATGTGAAACCCACTGCTTGTTTCAGGTATGTCAGGGACAATTAAAGTAGCTCTTGATTGCAGCTCTGTGTCCTCACGAGAGGATTCAGAAACAAGGTAAAAATGTGGGAAAAATCAGATTTGCCCAGGGAGCTTTGCCCCTGTTAGGGCTAAGTGGCCAAAAGACAAGCTGCAGCGTGGAGGTTCGTGCTAGAAGTGCGAGCAGTGGGGGAAGATGCAATATATAATATATGTGATGTTTCAAACAAGCTGTCCTTTCAGTTTTAGAATATCAGGATTAATTAGCATCACTATCAGCCTTGAACTAGTTTGCTGGCATGCATTATTAAATACTGAGCTCCCCCCCTTCTTATTTTGCTTCTCTTTTCGATATTAACGTTCTCAAAGAACCACAAAGCTGGTGTTTTCAGGTAGCTGACAATAGCTATTTTTAGTGAAGCTGTCATCTATAATTCAAGGGCTTTTTCAGTACTTCTTGGATCGGAAGGAGGCTTTTGTTTTTGGTTTCATGTCCTGATGCATTCAGAACACTTCTCTGAGTTTAAAAGCCACTCTTGTGTTGTGGCACGTACCTGACAGCTTAATTTTGAGATCGGATATATTGGTTTGTGGTTAGTTTAAATGCAGCCTCCTATTTCTGCCCTTGCTTGTGAATTATCATAATCTGTGGGATGAATATTTTTTATAAATATGGCCTTTAGAGGAGAAAGGCTGATTTTCTTTCATAAGCCTAGTGCTGGAAGCTTGATTTTAAAATGATTCATCCTGTTTGGCGTTTGCTTTGTTTTTTGTGGTTTTCTTCAGTTAACTGAGCAGTACAGGCTTAATTTTCCTTTCTCTTTGATGTTTGGTGGCACGTTTCTGAACACTAGATCTATTCTTTGTGCTATCTATAGAGTGTATAGGTTGCTACCAGCTAAGCATCATCTTGCAGGCTGTGGATAACAGGATCGGGTACCCAGTGTCTGCATGGAGCAGAAGGATGCCTTCAGGTCGGGGCTACAAGCTTTTGTGTAGTTAAAAGAAACACTAATTTCACAGGATTTTTAGTGCTCAGTTTAAAGGAGTGGACGCTACCTGCATGGTCTAGCTATACAGATCAGACTTATAAAATATATAGGTTAAGTGATGCACTAAACTGTTGCAGATGCTGATCTTCGAGATGGTTAACACACAGCATCATCTCTTACTTAATATGAACCTAAATCTCCTTACAAGTTGGGGTTTTTTTTCTGATGAGGCTGCAGTTATTGCTGCTGAGGGGTGATTTTGTTTGCTGTAGAAAAAAGGATTCTCTTTGGGGAAATGATTTCATCTGCAGATGGAAAACGGGAAGGAGGTGCAAGCAGAAGTGGCAAACTGGAGGACAGAACTTGCATGTGTTTCGCAGTTGGTTGAGGGTTGCCTTCATTTAAGGAGGATTTGAAAGGAGCTTGTGTGGAAGCCTTGGTCGTTTGGGAAATAAGAGTTACAGCAGAAGAAACCACAGCAGCTGCAGGGATGGGTGTGCGTGGTGCTGTAGGAATACAAGCTTCCAAAAAGAACTTGTATTCCTGTTCAGATGCTGGATTGTAGTGTCGCTTAAAGAATATGAGACAGAGCAGAAATCAGCTATTGGTTGATTAGCTTGTTCATGAAAAAATATGCTTTACCTAAGATGTTAAAAATTTATCTTTGGCTTCGGACCAGCCAGAGTTGCTTTTTATCATTCATTTTAATCTTGAGGAGTATGGATCCTATCAGTAGGAAAGTTGGAAACATCTCTTTGGCAGGAGAGAAAGCTCAGGGTTTTGTGTCGATGGGTCGCCGGGAGCAGACAGGTAATAACTTTTGTGAAATGTAATAACATTGTCTTGGGAACACTGGAAAATTTTATTTAAAGCGGATTGTTTGCCAAAAAGGGTCTTCTGTGAGTAGGTTTTAAAATCTTTTTTTGGTGTCAGTTGCTGTCCATAGTTGTCCATAAAATGAGGAAAGAGAGAGAACATCACTAATGACATTATTATATCTTCTCCTAACGCTGTTGCACTTAAATTTGACTTTTCACCTAAGCTGTATTAACGTCAAAGCTCTTAAGACTAGGGGAAAAACATCTGAAATTGTCAAGATATTATTTGACCCAATATTCAGAAATAACGTGGTGATGTTTAATTATGTAAATTGAGCCTATTTTTTTCTTTTCAGGGCAATTCAGCACAGGTATTGCCACTTCCAAAGCGGTTTAATGTTTATTTCATGCACACACAATAAGCAAGGCTGAGAGTTGTTGGTTTGTACTGAAGGTGGGTTGAGTTTTCTGAGGAAGGAGACCTCCACACTGAGGTTCTCTGACCCAACGAGATCCTTTCCAAAGGATTGATACACTGATATATTTATATAGAGAATCATAGAATCACTTGCGTTGGAAAAGAGGTTAAAAATCAAACAGAATCACAGAATTCTAGGGTTGGAAGGGACCTCGAAGGATCATCCAGTCCAACCCCCCTGCCGGAGCAGGTTCACCTACAGTACATCACACAGGAACGCATCCAGGCGGGTTTTGAGTCCAACCATCAACCCAGGACTGCAGAGTCCACCACTAAACCATATCCCCAAGGGCCACATCCGAATGTTCTTTGAACACCTCCAGGAATGATGACTCCATCCTGGGCAGCCTGTTCCTGACCACCCTTTCAGTGAAATAATTTTTCCTAATATCCACCGTGGTGCAACTGAGACCATTCCTTCTTATCCTATCGTTTGTCACTTGGGAGAAGAGACTGGCCATCCTGTGGCTTCAACCTCCTTTCAGGGAGTTGTAGAGAGGTCTCACCTCAGCCTCCTTGTCTTTAGATTGAACAGCCCCAGCTCCCTCAGCTGCTCCTCATAAGACCTGTGTCTTATATATATGGATTATATATATGTGTGTGTGTGTATATGTATATATATGGATTAGGAGGGGAAGGATGCCTTTATTTCACCCAGTTTTGTGCTCTGAAGCTCTTGAGCTCTCCTAGGATAGAAGCGCCTTGTCCCTAACACCACTGTAATTCCCAGGCTCTGACAAAGGTATTTTCCACATCTATTTTGGAGCTGGCAAGGTGCTTCTCAGTGGGTGCTCCTGGCAGTGTCTCTCTGCTCTAACACTTCATATCCTTCATTTTTAGCAGGTTCAGAAAGATTTTTATTGTAAACACTGGCTTTTTTCAGGCTCTGTATGTGAAATTTTTGGCTGCAAACAAAGGTATAAATAGCTAAGCCTGTGCTTTGTGAGATAACGGGAAGATCTTGTGTCCTTTTAGGGTTTACTCAGGTGTCTCCCTGCGAGCTGGCTCTTCTCTGCGCTTGTATTAATGTGGTGTCTGACAGCGATCTGTGCTTTCGGGATATCAGCTCCAGATTTGTTTCCAGTTGGGTTTCCAGGGGCTGAGCTGCTCTGTGTGCACCTGTAAGGAGCAAATCTTAATCAGCAAAGTTGGAAAATCAAGTCTTTTGGCTGTTCCCATGAACAGAATTGCTGTGTTGAATGAGGAATGCTCTGTCAGATGACGATGCTTCAGCCTGGAATTAATCTGGTAAAACCTGAAGGTGCCATAAATTCTATAAATGACAAATTTATCTTGGTATTTGGAGTGGGGTTATCAGGCCTCTGGCCAGTGACCACTTAATTAGTCATTGGAAGCAGCAAAATAACGACGGTTCATCCCCCTGAAAGTCTCCGAACACTCAGGATGCACAAAGCACTTCCTTAGTTTCTGGCTTTTTGTTTCAGGGGAGCGGTAGCGCTGCCAGAAATCGAGATGCAGTGACTCAGATGGGGACCCAAGGAAAGAGGAACGGTCCAGGGCAAGATTTGCTTGCCTCATTTTTCGGGTGTCCCACCATCACGTAGAAATGCTGTGGCAGAAGTGAAGGTGGAAATCACTTCTCCCGTTCAGTTGCCTCAGTCACAAGACCCCCACCAAGCCTTCCCATAGACTTTTTTTTTCTTATTTTCATTTTTCCTTGCCCTTGTCCATGCCTAGAGCAGCATCCCCAGCTGATGAGGCCGGAACCCTGCAGACAAGAGCTTCATTCACTGCATAGCCCTGATTCATTCCTCGGACGCTGATTCATTCCCTGCACAGAAGGTGCTTTGACCTTAAGGGGAAGAGTAAATGATGGTGTTATTATTCACGTCCTAATTCGGTTCCTCATTCGTCAGAACCATTTGCAATGGCTCCTAGTAACAATTAATTTTGCAACAGTTTTTCCTGTAATTTTTTAGGGCTCTTTTTTTGTGCTTCCCGCTTTCATTCTGTCTCAGCTAAAAGGTCAGGTAGAAGCTGACAGACGTCCACGTGAGACGCAGCAGCATCCTGGCCCATCTGCCAGCTGCTAGAAGGAGAAGAACACTCCTCTAGTATAGAAGTGAATAGACAAGAAGCTGATAGAGTTGCTTAAAGTGCTGAATAAGACTGAAAAATACAGGAAAAAAGAGCCTGATTTGACTTTTCCCAATGTTTCAAGCCACGGGAGAAGCTGTTGAGCTTGGGAACAGCTTACAAAATGCTTACCACCTATTTTAATTTACACTTTGTGTGGGCAACTCTATATCTTTGGGCATGATTTACATGGTTTGAGCTGTGTGTTCAGAACTTCTTCTTTTCTATTCTGCGAATCCTCCTCGGAGGCTGAGTAGGCATCTTTGGCTGTACAGACATGATGGTGTGGGATCACCCCTACTTGCAGAAATATTCCACCCTACCAGAGGTGTGGTGGTGGTGGTTGACACTGGCCAAGCGTGGTTTCTCCTTTTCTTGCAACTCCTGACAATAACAGCCAAAGAAAACCCAGTTTATGAGTTCAGCCTTGGATTGGGAATGTCAGGGTTTCTCTAGAAAATCATTTGGGTTTGCAGGAGGTGGAGGGACACCAGATTTTTAGGTTTGCCCGGGTTTTTTTTGAGCTCCAAGCAGGAGGAGGCGGATTTCAGAAGGGAGAAGAATTCTTGATTTCGGAATTGGGACCAAATAGAAAACTTTTAAGAGGAGAGGAAAGAAGCCCCTGAAGCAGGAAAATGTGTACTGGGGATGTTAATGCCACTGCACGCTTGGCTTTGGTTTTTTCCCCATCCAAGATTATCATCCCTTTTGAAGAAGCAAATTTGAATTGTGATTACAAATGTAGTTGAAGATGCCCCTGCTCACTGCAGGAGGGTTGGACCAAATGTCCTTCAGAGCTCTCTTCCAACCTATTCTCTGATCAGTATAACACTTAACAACCTCGCTTTTCCTGCATTAGAGGCTTCGTTCTTTTGGGTGCAACTCATTTTATAGAAATTTTGGGTGCAGTTTTACTGCAAAGCCATCCCCTTGGCACCTCCTGACTTCTCTGCACCAGTACCTGGGGCCATAAACCTGCATTTTGGGTAGCAGAACCTCCTGCCCTTGCACCGTGAGGTCCTTTGAGGTGGACCAACATAGACGATAATGATGTTTCTCTCCCACCAGTGGAAGACAAAGATGATGAAAAGGAAGAGGGTTAAGCTGATACAGCTGATCAAACGAGCTGAAATGTAAAACTGTGCAGTGATAACCAAGATGCTGAGGATCTACGTGGGCTTTTCCAGCCCTGGCTGTGACGGCAGGGTCAGCCTGGCATCAGTGTTGATGCCGCGGGGGTGTTATTTCGGGTCCCAGCAGCACGAGGCTGTTTGCTGCTGCTGAGGAGAAGTTGGGAGAGCTCTTGTGCTGAGATACTCCCATTAAGCAGGGAAGTTTGTTTAAATTGGCCCTTTCTTTATCAGATTTTTCAAGTCTGTCTCCCTTGGGAATTTCTGCCCCACTCGGTATGCGCTTGGACGTACCAAGGGATGGATAAATTCAGGCTGTCTGGAGCAACCCAGCCCGTGAGGATTGCCTGAGCATTGGGAACAGTGAGGAAGCGTCGCTGGTTTTGCAGCCCCTTGTCTGGATTATGGGATGTTATAATCAAACCAAGTGAACTTTGCTTCCAGAATTGCCCCTTTAGCAGCCTCGAGGCTGACACTAATCTCTGTTTTTTCCAAATCATCCAATATTTGGCAAACCCTGTCTGTGATTTTCGGCTTTAGCTGTCACAGATTATTTATGATGGGTACTGATGTTTCCAGTGGACGGTTTAGTTTGGATTTCTGCCACCTGTTGCTTACGCTGTCCCTGAAAATGAAAA
Organism: Aegotheles bennettii; assembly: GCA_013398125.1. Lineage (NCBI taxonomy): Eukaryota > Metazoa > Chordata > Aves > Caprimulgiformes > Aegothelidae > Aegotheles > Aegotheles bennettii. Next base: position 157,442 of record VZRW01012718.1, on the reverse strand, counting down.
CACTGAGATTGGTCTTTAAGAATGGAAAAATAAGGAATGGCACGAGCAAAGGCCTTCATTTCGGTCACCTCTCCTCATTGGTTTGATATCCCTTACAGAATAACACTTGCTAAAAAATGCAGCCCCCAATACAGTTATTTATACATTTAATTTGAGAGCACATTTGCCACTGTGTGTGTGTATATATATACACATATCCATATATAATATGTACACATATATATGTATATTAAACTGTGGTCAGCTAGTAAAGGATAGACTAGATATAATGTATAGATATAATATAAAGATATTTTACATATATATAAAAGATATAATATAAAATTAAACCACTATTTCTAAGTGTAGTGTATGCACAAAGGCACCATAATTTTATTGCCTGCTGGTAATCACATTATTATTATTATTGCAATTTTTAGAAGGGCCTCGGAGCTCCTAGGAAATATTAATCTGGTTTTTAAGGGAGGAGGGTGCAAGGATTAATTAGTAACCCCGTGTTTGTTTGGAGATCATGCTTTCTACATTGCAAGTAGAATTATGGTGGTAGAGCTGAGCAAAATCAGCATGCAGGGGCAATTTGAGTAAGAATCTTTATTCAGATGGTGGAAGATGGAAAGGGATATAGAAAATATTAGGCTGAAAGTATATTGGCTTAAATGTCATAAATTCTTCCTTTCAGAGGCACGCAGAGTCCATAAATTTTGGCCATAGTGCTCGCTGGAGTTTGCAATTCTTTCTGACCTCTGAGATCTGATGTATCCTCTGGGTTTCCATCTTCCACAGGATCAGCATCCTGTTCCTGCCACCTCCATCCTTGACAAAGCCAAGTGGGGCAGCTGAAGAGAGCGTGATGGTAAAGTCAGACCATTGTATGATCTGCCACTCACTTGGGTACAGAGATAAGTGTCCCCTCTCAGCAAAAGTTCCTCATGGGTTGCAAAAGACTTACTCTCTTTTGTTCTATTCATGTTCCTCCTTCATTTTTTGTATCCAAACCCCGAAAGTTCTGTTAATTTGTGAAGTCCTGTACCAGCTAACATTGCAGCCTGCTGGAGCAGTCGTTATTAGGAGAGCCTTCCCCCCTGACATGTGCTAATTACCTAATTACACGTATTCCATTGCAATATTTTCTCCAAAACACTTTGGAAACGGGCTGTCTGCAAGAGGAGGCTTTGAAGTTGAGCAGAGCCAGGCTCCTGTGCATCAGCAGTGGGGAGACCACAAGCAATTACCTTCATTAATGTTTCTTTGACCTAACATAATACTCTGAGACACGTTTAGCATTATTAAAGTCAATCCTGTAGCACGCCTCCCACGATTTGTAAGGCTCGAATTAACACCTCTTTGCTTTCTGACCTTGCTAAATTTCTTAGTCATTAGTGGGAGCTTCTGGCGTGTGAGTGGTTTTGGGGGGTACTTGGCTCTTCTGCATTCCCAGACTTCCTGGGGCTTGGACCATCTCTGTGGGGTTCATGCTTGGCTGGATTCAAGTTGTTTGGATGCAGAAGGCACAGATGTTTGTTATCCCACTGAGTCCATGCAGAATAAGCATCTGCAGAGAAGCGAGGAGAGCTTTTGGGTAGGTGGGGTGGAGTGGCCTGATGCCTTATAGAGGATTTATTGAGCGTGCACGTGTTTACAGGAGGGAGGAGGTAGAAGGGAAGGTCCATTTGCTCAAGGTAACCAACCTCAAGTCCTGTTTGCAGTTCTCATGTGAGTCAGCAGTCTTTGATACACTCTGATAACTCAAATAAAAATAGCCAGCCCTCTTGTCGTAAGCTTTGAAGTAAAATCTCGAGGAGGAATTATCTAGCTTAAGCGTGCTGGGTTTTTTTTTACTCCTCCTTGAAGAAAAGCTGCTGCTGGAGTCACAGAGCCAGACAAAGAAAACCCAACCCAGCACTTAACTGACATCATCCCTGTTGCATCTGTGCCTGTACTAAAGCTATAGGAAAGCAGCTGGAGCACTTCCCAGTGTGTAATATATGTCCTGCTACCAAGCAATGCGCCGTGAAGCCCTGCCAGATGTGTTTCACTGGGACACATTAATTTCTCCGCTTTGGATAGCGCGTGGCTGGGGATAATACACTTAATGAAATACTGGAGTGAGAAACAGTGTGACATAAAATGATGCTTCTCTTTTGAGGACCTCAGAAATTTTGTAGCAAATGAAACGATTCTCCAAAGCTTTGGTGGATGGAGAAGATGAGGGTGGCCATGCTTGGACTGAAGGTCTTAGATCTGAGTGCTTGGGGAGGAGCGCAAGGACAGGGCGACCATGTGAAATGCTTGCTCTGAATTCCTGACATCGGATATCTGAAGCTCAGGAACTCCCTAAACCTGATGTGGGTTTTAACCTCATGGTTTTCTGAACATTCTGGAGCATTTTGTTGATGCCATCAGGGATCTGTCATGGTTGTAAGTCTTGCTCCTCCTTCTCTCCTCAAGGAGAAGCTCAACGTAGTGTTAGGGTGAGCATCGTGAACTTTTATCTATATTATTAAATGTCACCTGCCACTTGATTGCCCAGATCCTGGTTCTGAGGGTCCTCTGCATTTCTTCATAGTTACCTTTTCCCTTCACATTGGAACAACTCTTGGCATCTTTGAGAGGGGTTCTGAGTTTGTTAGAACCAATTGGTGGAGAACTGAGGACTATTCACTCTGAAATTGCTTTTGGGGCTGGTGGTGGGGTGTCATCTTCTTGTAGTGATTGAGTTTGAGACATTGGGTGTGCACTTGATGTTTCAGCGCCAGAGATTTGTGTTCTGTGGTTTTTAAGTAATGGGAAAGAAATAAACAGTGAGATTGTACGAGTGAGTTGGCTGTAATGCTTCATATCTGATGGCAGATATGGACATCTCTGAACAAGATTGACGTGGTGGGTGGAAAAGTGCTACTGCTTGAATTCTGATGGGTTGAAAATCCCCTGGACAGGAAGAGAAAGGACTTTGCTGTTCACTGACACAGGATCGTGGGCTAATGTATCTAGGGCTAGGACCAAGTCCACAGTGGAAGGTGATCATCATTTTCTCTTAGCAGCTGAAATTTGAAGGTGTTGTGTACCACACACCCATGAGAAGCTGATGGTTCTTCTCACAATCTGGATTCTGGAGGATCTGTAGGAATAGGTGAATTCAGTCAACGCAAGGTCCTCATCCCAGGAGTGCTGGAGCAAAGCATCAGGTGTAGGCACTGCTGCAGGACACAGGTGTCCCTGTAGAGTGTGAGAGAACTTGGAGCTCGTGACCACCAAATAATACAATTTATTGAAAACTTGTGACTGTGTTTCAAGAATCATTTTGAATGTTGCTCAGGAAGGCCTTTGATTGGCAAGAGGAAATGGCCTCAAGGTGCCCAGGGGAGGTTTAGGTTGGATATTGGGAACAATTCCTTCCCCAAAGGGCTGTCAGGGCCTGGCCCAGGCTGCCCAAGGCAGGGGTGGGGTCCCCATCCCTGGAAGGATCTCAAAGCCGTGTAGATGTGGTGCTGAGAGCCATGGGTCAGTGGTGGCCTTGGCAGTGCTGGGTTCACGGTTGGACTGGATGATCTTAAAGGTCTTTTCCAACCAAACCATTTCTATGATTCTGTGACAAAGGTGACATTTTCCTTTTGGTTGGGGTATGTCTTTAAGGTGATATTTTAAAGTTGGTTTTTTTTAAGTTAGCGTTTTGTGCAACTGTTCACAATCTCAAAGGGTTTAGGTCTCCAAAAACATCTGGGAAATATGTAATTTATATGTATGGGGCAGCCAGTGCAGGGGTGTGTTCCAAAGTCACCGTCAGCTGAGTGGTGCTTTCCCCAGGTTGGCACGAAGTGTGCAAACATGGAAACAGAGGCACGGGCTCTTAAAGAGGTTATTTGGTAGCATTAAGCCGTGAGGCTGTAGCACGAGGAGAATGCCACTATTGATTCAGTACCCAGCCTGGTATGCTGCTCCCAGAATATTGACTTTATCCTCCATAAAACACCCTGAGGATCAGAGGGTCCTTTTGAATCTTCAGTGCTTCAGAGCCAGGGAAGAATCGGACAAAGCCTGAGGTGCTGTGGGTAGTAACGTCTGAGTAGCAGAGAGCCTGAGGTGTGTGTGGGTAGTGTTTGTGTGTGAAATACTTCATTTATTGCAGCTTTGGTGTGTGCAAACCCCTCTCTCTCTTTTTAGATCTCATTGGGAATCACCACTTGCTTGCTTGCTCCATTGCATCTTCTGCTGCACGGCAGTTGTTTTTCAAGATAAAACACCTAAAATGTCTTTATTTTGCTTCTTTTCAGCATTGCTGCCATGATGACCTGACAAGATCTAGGACAGTCCTGACTGTGCGGCGCAGGCACTGATGGGAAAGGATCCAATATGAGTGTAAATGATGTTGGAGGAAGACGACGCTTTGAGGATAGCGAGTACACACTGCACATCTACCCCGGGAGCATCGCCGAAGGGACTATCTACTGCCCCATCACCGCCAGGAAAACGTCCACCGCCGCCGAGGTGATCGAGTCGCTCATTAATAAACTCCAGCTTGAGAAGACAAAATGCTACGTCCTCGCCGAAGTGAAGGAGTTCGGTGGGGAGGAATGGATCCTCAACCCTACGGACTGCCCGGTCCAGCGCATGATGCTGTGGCCTCGCATGGCCCTGGAGAACCGCATCAGCGGCGAGGATTATCGCTTCCTCCTGCGGGAGAAGAACCTGGATGGGTCCATCCACTACGGGAGCCTCCAGTCCTGGCTGCGGGTGACGGAGGAGCGCCGCAGGATGGTGGAGCGTGGCTTCCTCCCCCAGCCACAGCAGAAGGACTACGATGACCTGTGCAGCCTGCCAGACCTGAACGAGAAAACGCTTCTGGAAAACCTCAGAAACCGCTTCAAGCAAGAAAAAATCTACACCTATGTGGGCAGCATCCTCATCGTTATTAATCCGTTCAAATTCCTACCTATTTATAACCCCAAGTATGTCAAGATGTATGATAACCATCAGCTGGGAAAGCTGGAGCCCCATATTTACGCCGTGGCAGACGTGGCTTACCACGCCATGCTGCAGAGGAGGAAGAACCAATGCATCGTGATTTCGGGAGAGAGCGGGTCGGGAAAGACACAGAGCACCAACTTTCTGATTCATCACCTCACCGCCCTCAGCCAGAAGGGGTTTGCCAGCGGAGTAGAACAGATTATTCTTGGAGCTGGACCAGTGCTTGAGGTAAGATGGAAACGATAGTAGCGTGGAAACTTTTTAATGGTGCAAAAAAACCAAGCCCAGAAAGAACCCACGTAGTCGGGGTTTTATTATGCCACCAGTCTGGGGTTATCTGCTAAACGCTGATAGTAAAGTTACAACAGCATTAGCAAGAAGAGCAGGTTGTGTTTGTGCCTTTGGCATCCTACGTGCCTCAAATAAAGCAAAAATAAAAGTACAGCAAATGGCTCTCTGGCAGGTTTATTAATGCTCTCTTTTCACTCAGGTGTTTCTTTACTGGTGTAGCTCGGTGCCTTTTCAGTCTGAAAATGGAAATGCAAAAGCCTTTCTTGAATTAACAGTAGCCTGCCTTTATAGCATGTGGAAAAGAGAATTCATGGTACCTTGATAGTTTTGTATTTAGGGAGTTTTGGTGCACTCAGCTCCTTGAGCTGGGGAGGGGATCACAGGGATTTTCATGGTCAAAATTGTATTTTCTAATCACGACTACTTGATTTGGCTGGTGCCATTAGTTACTGTATGAGGACTTTCCTGTCTATGCAAGGAGATGAGAGAAACTGCACCATTAACTTTGCAGAGTGAAGGACACAAGCATTCGTTAATGCATTTACATTGAGTTTACCCAGAGCTCTTTGGGATGCTTTTCCTTAGAATGGCCAGTTTGGTTTGTGAGAGTTGTGTTGGTTCAAGTCCATCTGCACGTGGGTGATGGGAGCTTCAGCCACGCCACTGGTCGTCTTTGAAGCCACAGTAAAGAGAGATGGCTTCATGGCTGCTGTTCTCTTCTCTTAGAAGAAAAAGTGGCTTTGATTAAAGGAGAATAAAACTCATGGATTTTGGGGGATTTGTTAGAAACAAGAGGAAATGGCCTCAAGTTGTGCCAGGGGAGGTTTACATTGGATATTAAGAAAAATTTTGTTACTGAAAGTGTTGTCAGGCCCTGGCCCAGGCTGCCCAGGGCAGGGGTGGATTCCCCAACCCTGGAGGGATCTCAAAGCTGTGCAGATGTGGTGCTGAGGGCCATGGGTTAGTGGTAGCCTGGACAGTGCTGGGTTCACGGTGGGACTCACTGATCTGAAAGGGCTTTTCCAACCAAAACGGTTCGGTTCCATTCCAAAAGGGTTTTTTGGTAGTTGTAGACAAAGATGGGAGATAAAGATCAGTCTGGGGAAGATTGGAAGATCCCTGGTTACCAGGATCCCTGCTGTGAAGTCCTTGCTCTTGGATGGAGGGCAGGGGCACAGTTTGCTGGTAACTCCGCTTTGGGTGACGGCCGCTTTCTTCTTCCCGGGGCCTGCTGGGATGAGGTTCAGGGCAGGGCTGCACTGAGCCTCTCTGCTTTCCTTTCGCAAGATCTGCAGCTGTTTTTGAGGGCAGAAGAAAAAAATCTGTATCGTATCTGTTCTTTCTTTTGCTTTTGGAACAGAAGGTTGCATTCCTTCGCTCTGGCAGCTGGACGGCTGCTGCTGCGCTGCTCTCGCTGCCTCCAGGTCTCTTGGAGAAAGTGAGGGTAATCCAGAACTGCTCCTGCTGTGCCAGTGCCCGCCCCGAGGAGTCACAAATCACCCAGGCCTGAAGAGAAAGCGTGCACACTTGTGCTGTTCCTTCCTTCACAGAAGATCTGGTGCAAAGGGCTGTGTTACCCTGCCACCCTTTGCAGCCTCGACCTTTTAATTCCTTGCTTTTGTGGTTGAAAGACATTTTTCCCTCCTCTGGAAGTTCAGATGCCAAACTTGGGTATTTCTTTTTTCCTCCTTCATTCTTCTCCCTTCCTCCAGACACCTCCCTCCATCCCTTTGTGCCTATTGGAAATGAAACAACGTTCAGCTCAGGCTTGTCTTATAGGAGGCAGCGACGCACCCCTTCATGCAGCAGCTGCTGATTTAGGGAGCAGAGCACAGCAAATAGGAGTTTACTCAGACCTGTAAATCTCTTTCTCTCTCTGCTTGCAAAGCACCTCTGGCAGCACGAGCACTCGCCCCGAGTTCCTGGGAACGCCTTTGCGGCCGCGCTCGCACAGCAGGAGCGGAAGCGGCTCAAAATCAAGAGTTTTTGATGATGATGATGATGTTTTTTTCCTGCAGCTTCACTGTTTTCCCAATTTACCTTTTTTGAACAGCCTCGAGCTATTGTTTGTGATTTTTTTTTGTTGCACGAGGTTCCTGTGAGCCTTACCCCAATTGCACTTTTGGGGCTTGCTGTCAAGCTGTTGCTGCCATCTAAACACACCAATGTCATCCAGTGGCTGTAGTAGCAGTGACCACAGTTGGAGGTGTGGGCTGTGAGGCCAGAAGTGTCCTTTTTAAAGTGCACTTGATGTAAATCCTAGGGATTTTCTTTTTCCTGCAATGGGATCTAACAGGCAAGCTGTACTGGAGCGGTTGCAATATGCCTTTTGGTTTGGGATAAATGATATGATAGAATAGTTACATATTTATAGATTGCTTATTTGTGAGAAGTGATAGTACTCGAATAACACACTATTTTTTTCTGATAAAAAGATTCCAATTGGTTTAAAAAGGTGATTTTCTGTGTATTTCCTCCCATTTTCTTATAAAGCACATTTTTTTCCCCGTAGAAGATTGCTTTTTCAGCAGGATGTCCATACAGCTGAGCTTACCAAAATCTTGCTCTCTGGCTATTCAGTTTCAAGCCTGAGCCTCTCAGATGCAATTATTTTATGTAGTTACCAGGGGAAGAGTTGCACCTGCCCCAGTTCGATTCCATTTCTGATAGACTCCATGCAATACTTGAGATGACAGCTTCATTATGCTCAGCTTGATGCTCCATCGGGGACACGGAGCACGTAACTTGCTGCCACACAGATAGTTTGTTTTCCATCTAGGTGCCAACTCATATTATTTAAGAAGGCAACAAGGGAGTGTGTGCTGGTCAGGCAAACATTTTACTCCAACAGCTGCATTTTTTTTTGGGAGAGGGGGATCAGAGGAGCTTCCTATAGACAACTTACAAAGACCGTGAGGTGTTTCTACTGAATTTCTAATTCTGAAAGCCATGATTAAAGGTTTGCACTAAAAAAAACCCCAGAATTTTGTTATCACAGGATTTGCAGTTGAGGGTAGTGAGACACTGGAAGAGGTTGCCCGTACAAGTTGTGAGTGCCCATCACTGGAAGTGTTCAAGGTCGGGTTGGACAGGTTGAACAACCTGGTCTAGTGGAAGGTGTCCCTGCCCATGGTAGGGTGGTTGGACTGGATGGGCTTTGAAGGTCCCTTCCAACCCAAACCATTCTGTGATTCATTAGTGGTTGACCTGGAGAGCTGTGGTTTAGCCACAGGGCTGTTTTACCCAGGAGGTGGGTGACTTCTTCATGTGAACTTAGGACAGTGCTTTAAGACCCTGTTTTCTCTTCAATTAGATTAGCTAGAAATGTCTAGATGAACTCTATTTTGAAAGCCCAGCTTGTTCTCATAGGCTTAACCCTTTAGAGGTGGGATGTGGGGGTGTTGCTCCCCAGCCCTCCCTGGGATCAGCACGCCAAGCCGATGCACAATGCACTGGCACATCCTCCTCCATTGGGTGCAAAGCAAAACACAAACTTCAGCTTTCCTGGGGGGGGGTTGAATACAAATTAATTGATTATATCATGGTACTTTTTTTTTTTCCCCAGTTCTCAGCAAAAATGCAGAAGTAGCAAATTTCTCCCCAGCTCAGGTATGCCCACGGGTCCTCAGGCTGAGCCCAGGTCTAGAGGAGTCCACACCAGATCCTTTTATCGTGCATAACTTTCTCAACACCTTGTGTGGCACGAGAAGTGCTACGATGGCAACGACAAAAACCAGCCGTGTTTTCTAAGCAGCTGTTTGTGTGCATCTCCAAATGCCCCAGTGGGGATTTCTCAATTGCTTTTTGAAGAAAAAAAAGCAGAAAGAAACATTTCTGTACCGGGCTGAGGAACGTGGCCGGTGGCCGAGGGTGGCTGTTGCTGTCCTTCACAGCTGATGGGCATCTGCAGCTCCTGTGCTGGGAAAAAGGATAAAAAAAGGAATTGATTGCTTGAATAGTGGTGACGTTCCCAGTAGGTGCTGGTTTGCGTAGGAACCTTAGGAACTGGAATTGCTTTTTCATTTTTGGAGTGATATTATGCAACGTTTGTGTGGGGAAGCTCCAGCTTCAATCTTGAGGTCTAGAAGTCTAAAAGCTGTTACTGTTCGTATCTTTTTTTAATCCTGATTGTTAGAGGGAAATGTAAGCAGTGAGTAAAAGACACTGGATTTTATTTTTCAGCCTTTGCCGTGGCAGTGTGCAGCCTCCCCCCAGCTGAACGAAGCTCTCGCAGCAGCAGCTGAAGAGCTGGCGGCCGTTAGGTGCGAGTGAAAATAACCCCGCGTTGCCAGATTTTCAGTGGATGCTGCTGAACGTTTCCAGAGTTAAACAAAGAGCTATTGAGTGGAGTTCAAAAAAAAAATAATCAATTAACTAGACGAATCAGGCATGTCCTGGGCTTTCAGTATGTTCGAGCGGCATCGGCCAACGCGGGGATGCTAAAGCTCAGTGTGCATGAGTCCTCCGTGCTGCTGCCAAGTGGTTTGGCTGGACACCTGGCAAACCTGTAGTGATCTCAGGTAGGATAGGTTGCCCAGGGAGGTGGTGGGGTCACCGTCCCTGGAGGTGTTTAGGAGACGTCTGGATGTGGTGCTGGGTGCTGTGGATTAGTGGGGATGGAGGTGGGGGTTGGACTGGATGAGCTTGAAGGTCTCTTCCAACCTTGATGGTTCTATGACCTGGCTCTGGAGATCCCACCCTGGTGACTCTGCCAGTGCGTAGCCAGGGTAAGAGAATGCTCTTCTCATGCAGCAAATGATGGTGCTGTGATTTGTCTGTGATAAAAGATGTTTTTAAGCCAAGCATATTCATATTTTCACTTGGAATGGTATCAATGGGAACTAAATTTTGAGGATAGTCACTTTTATTTACCTACTCCTGGTTGGAGCAGTACTAATGGGAGGTAAATTTGAGTATATTCACACGTCTTTTCCTACTTGGAGAAGTATTAATGAATGTAATTAAAATTGACTCAAAAAACCAAACCCAACCTGATTTAGTTCACAAAGCTCAGTTTCCAATTCCCTGATTTTTAAGTCATTAGGTTGTGTCTTTATAGCTGAGAAATGGATTTCTATGGAGGGGAGAGGTGAATACTCATTACCCTGATCATTTTTAACCCCGCATATGCACCGTTATCACCGATCTCCTGTGTGGTCTGAGCTTGGGATAGGTGCTCAGGGTTTTTTTGCAGTATGTCCTTCCCTCCCCAGCGCAGGGAGAGGCTGGGGGGGGGGAGCAGCACAGAGATTACACAGATGATGCCTAATGTGGGAAGAATTTGTGCAGGCCTCCGCCGGCAGCAGCGACACAAAGGAGTCATAGAGCAAGGCTCATGCACCGAATGCTTTCCACCAGCGCTTTCAAAATACTGTTATTCTTTAACTGGGGATATTTTACAGTTTCAGGCTCTGGATCAATAGAGTCTTGTTCATCCTGAGTTATTCAGCTTCAGAGGCTCCCTGCAGCAGCCAGATTGGTTGTGTCGGTGCCCGAGTTGAATCATAATTATTGTTTTTTCACTATTTGCTATCTCCAGCAAACATTTTGTCACCATTAAATGTCATTTACTACATTTCAATGACAGAAATGGTTACTTCTTATTAAGGCAGGTTTCTGCCTTTTTCTCCACCCGTAGGAATTAGCAGCTGTTCTGGTACCAGGAGGGAAATGCAGAATAAAACCCTGCCTCTGCTGGGTGAAGAACTGACCTTGCAGGGAGCATTTTGTTGAACCTACACGTTCAAGCATCCCATCTTCTCCCTCCCTCCTCGCCACCCCTTTTTGGGGGAGTTGCTTTGTTTTGCCATTAGTTCTCATTCATACCCTTCCATTTTTATAGTTTAGTTTCCTTTCACTGATCTCTTAGTGTTTCACTCTTCCCTCTATTGATCTATACCTGGATTTTGCAGCTCTCTAGATACTTTGTACCTGGACATCTCGATTTTATAGATCTCTGGACCCCCAGATACCCAGACTTTATGGATCCCCCCCCAGATACCTGGATATCTGCATATCTAGATTTTATAGAAATTTATCAATAACTATAGATCTGTAAAATACAATCCTGAGTCTGACCCGAGCAGGGACCATATATGAGTGTTTGCAGCCCCAGTGAGCCCAGGTGATGCTCAGCGTTAGACGATATTAGGGAACAAATTACTTGCTGAATACCATTTTAATATCTTTGATTGCCTTATTACACCAGTGTATCTGTTACTTAGTTTTGTATTAAGCTTTTTTTATAAAAAAAAACCCCCTGATTATCAAGGTGTACAGTTTATAAAGCATGAAATGAGGACTTATTTTCTGAAAGCTTTTTGTTTCATTTTTCACTGTATCTATATATACACACCTATATATGTCTATAGTGATAATGGAGCACTCTGATAAGTAATGTTTTTGATCAAAGATCGTTCTGCTACCGTCCAGAAAGGCTTCCAGGAGGGCTTAACATTGATCACTAAGGTGCAGACTTTTAATCTTTGATATGTGCAGTTTATGGCACTGTTTTTCTAAGTCCTGGAATGAGAAATTGATGCTCTAGTAAGGATTTTATTTCTCTCTGCCCTCCCTTCTCCCAGTCCAAACACCCATTTTGTTTTTAGGACCATTTACTGAGACCCTTTTGACTTTTTTCGTGGCTGGGGAGCCCATATTGGATTTTACACACTGGCTTTGGCTTTGGGTGGGTGCCAGGGAGGTGATGTGCTGCAGCTTGGTCGCCCCTGGTGGGGAACAGAAGAGCTTGAGAACAATGAACCTCTGTAGGACGGGGACTGCACTCAGCGCTGGTAGCAGTTGACAGATTTTGTCCTTTTACTGGTTTCTGCTGTTGCCGTGGCTTTTCCAGGCTCTCTGCTGAACATCTTTGGTGAGTACATTTTGTTTGGCTGCCTGAGCTTCAATACCCTCTCTTGTCTGCTCAACAAGCTGACGGTGCCTTATTGAGCTCCGGGAATTTGAACAAATTGTTTCCTAAGGCAGCAAAGAACATTTTCTGAATCTGTCCTCAGTGTCTTCAAATGTGAGAGGTGTTCCCTTCTTATTTATAACACAGGAATTGCTAGTGACACTTATAAAATAAGTTGGAGGCACGGAGAAAATGGGATGAGTTATGGATGTGCCTACAGCCAGGATTTAGTTTGAACCACGGCAGTTTTGGAGCATAGAAACTGAAGTGGATTTAGTGGGAGAGGGGGGATCATGAAGTTCCCTTTGAAGACCCGCTGAGCCAAGTACAGCAATGTGTGGTCCTTATTTCCCCATACCCTTCCTATAGGAAGAAAGGAGTCAACGTGTTCCTCGATGACTGCGAGTACAGCGTGAGCATTGGTGTGAGTAGTGATTGCTCCTTAGGGTTGCACCAACCAAAGTGTCTAAACCCAAGGATTGCCAGATGAGTGGTGTTGACCATCTCTTGGAGAAAGTTGTGTTTTCTTTGCAGCCCTAGGGTCTGTGGGATCTAGAGAAGCTTAACCAAGTGCCTCCTGCTCTGACCAGATAGCTTGGCCAGAGCAATCAGTTTTCAAAAGTAAGGCCATACGGTGAAGCATTGGCAGGTAACTGCTCCAGTTTGTTCTTCCTCAAAGGTTAAATGTCACATAGAGGTGAAGTTAAAGCTGAGCAGAGTGTGTGGCAGAGGGCGATGGAACAATCCTGCCCCCAGCCCACGTTGCACAAGTCTCATGGCAGCAATTTGGGGTAGGCAGGTAAAATTGTTTCCCGTGTTTGCAGAAAGGCTCTGCCTCCACCTCAGCAGCTGATTGCAACTCGCTTTTATTCACTTGATTGAGATGGGTGAGGGATAAACATTGGGCCAGACAGTTGAGCCTTTGGCTTTGTCACAGGGATTGGGAATTTGGACTTTTATGGGCGAAGGCTCTGATGGAGAAGATGAAAGGATGAGCTGAATCCTAAGAGTTACTGTCGAGTTTAAAACAGTGTAGACATTTTGCAGACCATTTACTTTAGCATTTAAAAAAGTACATAATTATGTCCATTTTGCATCAGTGTGAGCAACAAATGAATGGAGCTTTCAATCACCTGGTGCCCCACGTGTGTCGCTGCTTGCTGCCATGAAGCTCTGCGGTGTAGGTAAGCACCACCTCCATGTTGTAGAGAAGAGGCTCAGAGTGAGGTCCTCCTCCTTAGCCCACAAGCATGGCTGTGCTCAACCAGATGAAGGCTTCACCTCATCCTTCATCCCATTCCTGGGAGGACAGGGTGAGGCTTCCCTGCCAGTCCCACCACTTTGTCATCTGTTGCTCAGGGATCTCCTAAATTGTGGTTATCTCTGTCTAATAAATCAGGGTGAGGTTTTTTGGGGGTCAACTTGACTCCGTGAAGCTTGTGATGGCTACCACAAACCATCTTTGTTCCAGCCAGCACCACAGGAACAGCAGCACACCGCTTGCTTTTTGGCCTTCGTCTGGATGGCTCCACCACAAGCTGCTGCCCCAGTAAGGATTTTCATAAAAATGCATCTTACGGCTGCGTAAAAGCTGAAGTTTTTGGTACATCTTAACAACACGATGGATAAAATGGACAGTGTCTACTTTATATAGCGGCCGTCCGCCTCCGATGCTGCTTGTCAGCTGCAGCAAAGCTGTCTGGATGCAAAATGAATAATTTAATCTTCCTCATTGTAAAAGCAGAGCATTTTTAAAAGGATATATTTTGATTTTCAAGAGCCCCAGCCCTACCAGCACCTGTAAGTAAAGCCAGAACAGAGGAGAAGATGGTACAATACTTAAGAATTGAAATAATTCAAAATTTAGCACAGCACAAGGCAATTCAGAGTGGTTGGCTGTTATGAAAAACATTATTTATAGTCATGAAAGCAAATTGTGTCAGTTATTTCCATTATAAAAGGGACCAGGCAACCATATAATCCGCTATAGGAGGAGTAGAGATCCGAGTAATTGTGATTATTTTGAGCATTGCTGGATGTATTTAATACCCTTGCATTTACGAAGATGGTGGACCAGTTCATGCTGTTATGGGCAAACTGGTAGCAGGGTATGATGTAGTGGTTTCCAAGCAGTTCCTGTGGAAATGCTGAAAGAAATGCTAAGGCCACGTGCTAAGAAAACACAAATTTCAAGGGGAAAAAAGAAATAATTTTTAAAAATACCTTTTCAGAGTAAGAAACTCTTAATTAAAACTGCCTGATGCTCATTACTGCTCTCAGGAAAGAGAGGCTTAGAAGAAAGAGAGCACAGGTCGCAGAAAAAGGGGTGTGAGTATGAAAAACTGACTTTTTTAGTTAAAAAAGTAAAGAGAAAAGAAAGGGGAAAAAATAGAAAAGTTCAGCAATTTCTGGCCATAATGCAATTAAAAAAATCCTATTTTGTGCTGGTGTTTTCCGGCTCTGTGATATCCTTGTGCTTGACAGGAGAGAATAAGGACAGAGCATTGGGATTCCTATTTAGTGGTAAGGATCAAAGATTTCCGGATTGTCCCAAACCATGCAGATTTGCTTATGGTTTTTAATTGGGAGAAAAATCCTGGCCAAGGAGCCGTGTGAGGGATGCCAAAGGAGAATGAAAGCATGTGGATAAAAACACTCCAACACAAGGGCAAAATGTTAAACCTTTAATCTGCTTTATCAGCCAGGAAATTGGGAATTTTTTGGAGACATGGCAGGTTTGAGGAGCAAAGGTTTGGCATGGTGGGTTGGGGTGGGAGCAGCATCCCAAACGTTGGATGCTTGAGAGCTTTCCAAAGCAGAGCCCATTTAATCTCTCTGGACTTCAGCAAACCATCTGATGTGCTTGGAGAAGAAACAAAAAAGAAGAAAGAATTTTTTTAAAGAAGAAGAAATTTTAATAAGGTGACATCTTTTTGAAGAATTCCTGATTTCTCTGAATTTGGAACAACTTTAAGACAGACTGGGAGATGTCGGGGTAGCACTGAGTCTCTCCTATGGGCGAGTGTAGAGTTCAGGTGGGGTTTTCTTCTTACAGCTTACAAATGTCACTGTGGAATTGAATTATCCTTTAATTAAGGCCAATACAGAAGATTGTCCAGAAGAGTAGAAAATTCCATGGTATTTTTTTTGGTTGGCAAAATACAGGTGGAGCAGGCAGCATCTGACAGAGCCGGGGAAGATTTGGGCTTGCCTCCTTAAAACAACCATCTCTCCAAGGGTCGTATCCACTTCTTCATGGAAAATGAATGTTGCAGGCTTTAGCTGTACACTTGTATGGTTTAATTTAAGGCTCTGACAAATGTGAAGCTGGCAGTATGGGAGTTTATTTCTTTATTGCCTAGGCTACGGCTGCAGGACGGCGATGCTCGCAGGAATGTGTTTGAATTATCAGGCTGAACTCTGCGTTTCGAGGCCAGAGTGTTCTTGGTATTTGGAGGCCTCTGGGACAGAGGTAACCTTGCCAGCAGTTCATAAATTTGAGCCAGGCTTTTTTACCTTAGTCAGGAAATTCATGTTTGAGCTTTATTTAAGCTGGGATTCACGGTGATCTAATCCCAGCGCGCTGCCAAACCCAACCTGCAACTGTTATTCCTTTGGCTTTTCCTGGCTCTTTTCTGTTTTACCCTTTGCCTGTTGGGGATCCCCTCTTTGCCTGTTGGGATCCCTTCTTTGCCTTTTGGGATCCCTCCGTTCCCTCTCCATCCAATAATATGTGTAATGTAATAGTCATGTAATAATATATATACACACACAGAGATCTGCATTGCTGCTGTCCTATAGAAGTCCCAAATAATATCTATAATAACATCCACAATAATAATATGTACAATATAATGGTAATAATATACACACACACACAAATTGCATTGCAGATGTCACAGAAGTCCACAATAATCTATATTATAATAATACAGGTTATAATACTATACATTATAATGCTATATGTAATATAATAATACATGTACATAAAAATAGTGCCTTGCAGGTGTCATATAGAAACCCCAAAGAATTAAACAAGTAAACCCCCACTCTGCTCCCTGGGCTGTGGCACGGTGTGAAATTTAGTGTCCTCCTTGTAGAAGGCATTATTGAACTGAACCCTTTTTGCTGTGGCAAAGCACATCTGTGATGGATACTTAAAATATTTTGGAGGGTAGTTAGCAAGGGAAACTTATCTAATATTTTAATTTTAATATTTTAATGATTTAAAAGGGGTGTGTGTTCTGTATTGCTTGTTGGGTGTGAGTAGCTCCATGGGGTAACTGGAGGTGCTGCTCCGGGAGTTAAAAAGTCTTTTCCTGCAAATCCAAGCAAAGAATAAACTGCTCCTGCATCCTCTGCTGGTTGCCACTGTGGGTTTGCTTTAAATCAGAATACTTAGATAAAGCCAGAAGTTTTAGGTGAGTGTTAAATGGGGGAAAAAATATCATGGAGAGAGGAAAAGCCTTCCAAGACCTTTCCTTGCTTGGGAAGCGTGTCTGCAAATTCAGTGATGTTCTCAGTGTAACAAGTGGGCATCCAGGAGCCACTAAGCTTGGATTAATCTAGGGTTTGGGCAGCTTCAGGAGGGATTACAAACCTTGATGTTGGTGTGAAGGCTGCAAGAGGAGAGGGCAGCTCTCCCAGTGCCTCTGCAGCACAAAGAAACCTCGCTGTGTTCTACTCGGGCTGCTGAGGAGCAAACTGGGGTTTCTAGAATTACATTGCAATTATAATATTTGGAAGAATAGACATGCAATATAAATAGCCTTATGGCAGGAGGGAGATAGATGGGTAATGACTGGGTGCGACCTGCCTGTTGCTGCCTTGGTTTTTCGTTCTGGCTCGTGCAGCCCTTCCCTCTCGCTAACATCTGGTTCTCATCTGCGACAGGAAAGCCAAATAATTTCAATAAAACCAGGAGAAAACATAACGCTTCAAAAAAACCCCTCCACATATTGATGTTTGCCTGGTTTTCAAGTGGGGTTATTCATTCAATTTATCAGCCTGGGTCATTGGCAGAGTGGGTGCTGGCTTGGATGTGTCAACCCATCCTCTGCTGGAGGACGCAATTCCAGTTGAACGAGGTTGGAGCGCTGCGTTTTGCCTTGCAAGGGTCTGAAATCATAAATAACGTGAGTGGAGGTTGTTCTGAGCTTGGGTGTGTCCCTCTGCTGACATCCCAGCGGAGCGCTGGAGCACGGAGGTGATGTTGGTGATGAGAACAGCCTTGTTTTGGGGGAGCTGGCTGTGTTTGCTCGAGGGCTCAGCACACGGCGATAGCTGCTTCGTGTCAGCCTGCAGCAAAGGTGCGTTTCTGAAATTGATGAATATGACATATATTGATAGAAAAGAAATCTATAATATGTATATTATAGCTGGCAATATTAAATAGTATAATATGTACACAATAAATTAATATAAAATACATATATTATCTATACTATATATTTAAATTATATTTTTATACGTGAGAGATATAAATATATAATAAAAATATTTTCTTTGTATCTGCCCACCTAAGTCTGATTAAAATTAGCCTAGATGACAACCTTAAAATTTAGATGCAGCATGGGTCAGCATCTGTTTAAGCTCTGTCACGCGAGCAGCCCCCTCGAACTAAGTTTTTAAATTGCACTTTATTGATCACCAGGCTTTTAAAGTAGTCCATAAGCTCTCAGCGAGGTCTCGGTGGCGTGCAAATGGGTTGTTTGTCTTTCTCTGAGCAGGATTGACCCCGGCAGTCGGGCACTCGAGGAATATTTAGCAATTATTTTTCCATTTAGGCTGCAAAACTCTCGTGGATCATTAGATCGACCGCTCCTGCCCTCGCTGGTTTTTTGTTGCTGTGAAGTAAGCAAAATATTTCTGGTTTTCCATAATTTGTCAAAAGAAGTGTGGCTGGGAGAAGATGGTTTTAGCTAACTCGGTCATCCTACCTGCTGACTTATACAGGTTCGGTGTGAGCACACATGGAAGGCTGTAGGAGCCACGAGTTTGTGCTTGGGCTTTAATGGTTGTAATTTTAAAACTGCTTTAGGGTTATCACATTGGGAGATCTTAAGTGCTTATTTTTCCAAAGAGTTTAATTAAGTTTTTAGCTTTCAACTGGAAATTACAGAAGTAAAATAGGTCTGAGCTTACTCTTAAGTAAAAAGTAAAATAGGTTTGAGCTTAGTATTAAGCTTTCTACAGGGTGTTTCAAAAAGATGGACCCAATTTCAATAACAAAATGCTTTGAAATTGGGTCCATCTTTTTGAAACACCCTGTCCTTCGAGCGAAAATGCTGCATTTCCATTGATTTGGCTTGATTCAAGCTGGATTTGTCTTTCAAGCCAGGTTTGTCTTCACCCTGGATTGCCAGATCCACACTTCAGTTTGCTTAGGAGCAAAATTCCTTCAGACCAGGATGCATGGTCGGGCGTTTGCAGTTGCTGAAAGTGTTTTCAAATCAATTGCAGGGGTATTTTATTTTATTTTTATCTATGCATTTATTTTCTATAGTAGCACCAGAAGAGTGATGGATGTAGTAAGAATCCCAAACCAACTTACACCATGTGTTTCTAGGCTGGCTCAGGATCTTGCTTCAGTTGGGAATGGGATCTCCTGTGTATTTAGGCCACGCAGCCTGGGGAACAGCAGAGTATAGGTGGGAACCTCATAAAGTGATGTTGATGCTCAGCACTGCTTATCTTCAAACTTTGATTTTGGAGCTCCATAGACCAATTCCATCATTTTTCCCCCCTTTTTGCGCAGTCTCTGATAGCATGAGGTGT
This sequence comes from Aegotheles bennettii, assembly GCA_013398125.1. Classification (NCBI taxonomy): domain Eukaryota; kingdom Metazoa; phylum Chordata; class Aves; order Caprimulgiformes; family Aegothelidae; genus Aegotheles; species Aegotheles bennettii. The sequence continues at coordinate 138,496 of VZRW01012718.1, read as the reverse complement.
TTTTCCCAACTTTGTTTCAATTTCCACCTGGGTTTTAATTATTACAATGACTTCAGACTAGACAGCTGATGAATTTTCAGTAGCTCACATCCTCCTGGATGTCATCCAAGGGGATAGATGAGGGAGAAACAGCAGAAAAAAGAAGAGATGACCAGAGTAATAGCCTGGTGTCCCGGATGCCGGAGGCCGGGTGACCAAAGCCTTCCTGCTGAAATCCAGCCAGCACGAGGTAGGACAATTGTGCTGCTGTTCTCTTCAGGAGTTATAAACAAGAGGATGAGGCTCAGCAAGAGAAAGAAAGGTTTCTTTCTGGTTTTTTTTTTCCTTTTCGTGAGTTTTTTAGCTTCCTTTTCCACCCTTCTCCCTCCTCCTGAACTGCAGCATTTAGAGAAGAAATTGCTGTTTTCATTCGATGATAATTTTTTAATGCAGCATTTTACTTGTTGATTGGGGTGAAAAAAGAAATAAATTGAATATCATCTCTTTAAAAATGCAAACAAAACCCTCCATAGCTACCACTACTGGTGGTTTTGTTTGGGGTTTTATAGAACTGCTTTGAGCGAGCAGAAGTCCCTGTCTTTCCCACTCGGGATCAGTAGATGCACTCCAGCAATTTCTACTGCATCCTTTTTATGCCAAAAGGAAACAGAATAATAAGCAGCTTAAATAATAAATTCCCATCATCCCAAGTGGGAACAGAGTGGCTGGGCTCCTTGCTTTAACCCTACTTTCAGGGTGATGTATTCTTTATTACTTAAGGGAGTTATCCTTCAACTCTACTATCCCTGTGAAATATTCCCAGGTCACTCCAAGCCATGTGTTTGGAGACATTCTGACTGGACATTGACTATGCTGTGTCTGCTTGAGTGCTCACCTCCTAGGTGTTCTCATCAGCTTCAGATTTGGATGGTGTGTAATGAGAATAAACAGATTGCTGGCTGTCAGCAGTAACTTTATGGCTCTATGTATGGAGTAAAGGTTTTGGAAGTGGATAATATGCAGTAAAGAAACTGAGATCTGGATCCAGCCTTTTTTTCCTTGCTAAGATTGATACCTCCTCACACACATGCTCTACTAAAATCATGTAAACCATCATCTCTGTAGTTCTGCCTTAACTGAAAGGAGATCTAAGACATCCCAACTATGAGTTTTGATGTGTTCTTGCCTTGTGTTCTTTATTGAGAACACAAAAATTCTGTCTTGGAGTAGACATCATCAAGTTCACCCCTGGAAGCTCTATGTCATGTAAGGGTGGGATGGGTGGTAGCTGGAGAGCTGGGGTTGTACCTTAGGGCATCGCTCTCCTGCCCTTGGTCCCACGGAGAAGGTTGCTCTGGGAGCACGTACAGGAGTGCCATCAGCTCTCTGCTTGCAGATGCTGGTTCTCAGTGCCTTTTCACAAACCGAGTGTGATCAGTAACAGCCCACTCTTTATTCTGATGTGTTGCTGCGTGTTAGGTCACCACCTACTTCCAAATAATAGATGAAAACGTGGTTTTATGTAGTTTACAAATTGCATATTGCTGCTCAGCACAGGGAGTGCTTGTTTTCCCCTTCCTTTCTCACATCGCTGTGCTCCTCAAAGATCCTTCTTTCCCATTGGGTTCAACTCTTGCTAAATTCAGAAAGAATCCTCTAAATCTGTACTGAAGCTTTGGAGTTTGTCTCAGCCTGGCAGAAGAAGTGTACTTGAAAGCTTGTTGGGTTTTCCAGCTATTCCAGTTGGTCTGGTTAAAGAAAGTATTACATCTGCCTACAAAATTTCTTGCCTCTCTGTATCCCATCACAGCTACTACAATACCAGCATCAGGTTGTGATTTTCATTTATTTACTCTATATTTAGTTACTGAAGAATTACCAAAAGGCTTAAACACGCTGTAGTGATTCTCCCAAGCTTGAAAGGAGAAATGCTGCTCTAAACGTTGCTGTTGTAGAGCTTGCAGGTTTCTTCCAAGGGGAGTTGTACACCGTTTGTTTAATTACACAGCGATGTAGGAGGAGCATGTTGGGTGAGTATCTTCAGAGTAGGGAGCAATCGGAGAGGGTTTATTGGGCTGTGTGGTGACAATTCAACAGAAAAGACGTTAAAAAAATAGATGTGCAGCATCTGTCTGCTGGAAACCACTGCTTCAGGAAAACAGAAGGTAATTTAAAGACCATTTACTCTAATGAAGCATTGCTTATTTGCATGAAATTAATTGGAAGACAAAGTCTGCCGTTGCTGTTTGCTCCGACAAGCAATGCCCCTGTGAATTTTCCAAGTGGATCGTCTGCATTTCTCCTGCCATCAGCTCTGCAGAGTGTTGTAGCATGAAATGCTCGTGCGCAGCTCCCAGTGCTGCAAACAGAGAACGTGGCCCGTTTATTCTGAGCAGGTCACCATCTGTCCATCCAGCACGCAGCTTTCTTTCTGAATATCTTCTAATTTGGATGCGGGACACACACGGATGTTATCCCAGTGTTTGCCATATTCTTCTAAAAAGCAAAAAGGTTTAAAAAGTTGACGTTCCTCAAAACATTGCCTCCAAAGACTCAAGAGATTGCAAAGTTAAATGCTATTAAATGCCTTTGGAGACATAATTTGTGCTGCAGTTCTTCAGCATCCTCAGTGACACGGCGTCCTTCTCCTGCTTCCGTGCTGCGTGGACCTCCGGGGAACGGCTCAAAGCGAGCTCACATCTGGGAAGAGCCCAGCTTCATTTGCTGTGAAAGTTTGGAAGATGTGTCACAACGGATGGAGGGAGGTCTCAGAAGGAGGTTTGATGGCTCTTGGATTGAGACTGCGTTCCTTCCTCTTGTTTCCTCCATTTTTGGGTCAAATCTCCAATGCACAGTTTGTGCTTTGTGCAGTCCTTTTGCTCCTTGGTCTCTGAGTACTTGATGTCTTGCAGCATACAAATTAATACTTGAAGTGTTGGTAAAAGTCTGCCCCTGAGTGGAAAATACAGCCTCAAGCTACGTTTCTTAATTCTTATGTGAGAAAATGGAATAGATTGAAGGTGCTTTTGAGTCCTCACTTCATGATCTCTCTTGCTTGGCCAAGGTGGTACCTTGAGTGCTGGGTTCAGTTTTGGGCCCCTCACTTCAAAAAAGCCATTGAGGAGCTGGGGGGTGTCCAGAGAAGGGCAACAGAGGAGGAGGCTCAGAGGGGACCTCATGGCTCTCTCCAGCTCCCTGAGAGGAGGTTGGGGTGAGGGGGGGGTCAGTCTCTTCTGCCATGCCCACAGGGAAAGGACGAGAGGGAACGGCCTGAAATTGCAGCAGGGGAGGTTCAGGTTGGACATGAGGGACAATTCCTTCCCTGTGAGGGTGATTGGGTGTGGGAATGGGTTGCCCAGGGAGGTGGTGGAGTCACTGTCCCTGGGAGTGTCTCAGATGTGTCTGGATGTGGCGCTGAGTGCTGTGGGTGAGAGGGGATGGAGGGAACGGTTGGGCTGGATGAGCTTGAAGGTCTCTTCCAACCTCGATGATTCTGCGATTTTACGAAAGCAAATTAGGTGATTTGGGCAGGATGTGGAAGTTCAGTTCTTGGACAGCCACCTCTTGCCTGATGAACTGCATTAAAACCCCGTGCCCGGCTTGTGCCAGGCGGAATCTCCTGTTCTGCGCCCGCGTTGCAGCTGTCCCTTTCTCTGCAGGCAGCCGATGGCACGGTGTCACATTTACCCCCAGCTTAGGAAACCTTTCCAGCTTACAGAAAACCTCTCCATCACAACATACCCACATTTAATACCTTTGGGTACCTCTTAAATTGCCCTATTTCACCCAAAACAGACGTTTAAGCAGTTGCATCCTCTCCTAAGACAAACGCCTGGTGGGAATACATTGATTTTTGAGACTTCATTTGCTGCCTAAAAATAATCAGTGCCAGCCATTGTTTTTCCTGGCACTTATCAAATATTCTGCTCACTGAGAATTTTTTTTTCAATGCTATGTATCGATCATATAATTATTTTTTTCAGTGCTACAGTCTGGCTCCCACAGGTGTCGTGGTCCATCCCCAATACTTAATAATAAGCATTTTTAAGCTCCAATTTCACCATTTGAACTGGTCTAAAAAGGGGCAAAGACATTTTTGTGGATCCATCAGGCGTCCAAAGCTGCCTACAGCTACTGAGACGCTGGAAAACCTCAGCCTGGCAGAGCTGCTGTGGTGTGAGCGAGTAACCCGAACTGCGTCCGATGCCTGGAAATTTGATGCTGCGGCTTAATAGCGCTGGAAGTTTTGGAATTGCATCAAGAAGAGTTGGGGATTATTTATATAATCCCGCAGAAGAGCTGGAGATGCGTATATTCACGTGGCAGAAAACAACCGTGGGGTTTGTTGTGTTGATTTAATGGCAGAGCTCTGATAATTTGGGGTTTTCGGAGCGGAGGATGCGTATTATTTTTTGTCTGTAACGAGCAAAAAGTAGCTGAGGTCAAAAAGGAAGGATAACAGAGGCAGGAGCCAAGCTGGGGCTCGTATTTCAGTGGTATGCTTTTGTTGCTGCTAACGTGTTTTTGTTTTTCTTCATTACACATATTTCTCCTGGGAAAAGCAGGGAAAATATGTGTGTAAAATATACATGAGGGCGCCGTGCCTCGGCTAAGAGGTTCCAGATGAGGGAGACGTTATGGCAGGGACACTTTCTCCTGCCTTTCGGTTTGTGACGTTGAGTTTGGTGACAAAACTGTCAAGGCCAGAACAGTGAATGCTTCAGGTTTTTTCCTGGGTTTTTTTTTGGGTTGTGAGAAGTTGAAACTTCATTTCTAAACATTTATGGCCCCACATAGGATCATTGTATTAAAAAAAGGAAAGAAATAGGGTTTTGAAGGGACTTTGAGAGGCCTCCTTCAGGGGCTGGAGAATGTCCAAGGGTTCTACACCAGGCCAGATACCAAGAGGTATCCAAACCAGATACCTCTCCCTATTTTAGAGGCTGATGGTTGATGAGGAGGGGCTGGAAGCTGGTGGAGATGCCGACTCTTGCAGATTGATGATGTTTCGCTTCACAGAATCACAGAATCCTGGGGGTTGGAAGGGACCTCAAAAGATCATCCATTTATTTATGCTTCCATGCCAAGCAGCGGCTCTCGGCTCTGGCTGAGGTCAGTATTGTGTTGGAGATGCTAGTCTTCAAGAAGACCTCCCCAAACCTTGATGGCTTGTTTCCAGACCTTCCCTCAGATTGAAGGTCCACAGCTCCACCACCTGAAGCAAGCAGTGTTGGGGCAAGAGCCACAGCCTGGGCTTGGGTGAGCCTTTGGCCATACCAACCTGTCATCACCAGCTTTTAAAATAAGTGAGTCACAACTCCAGCAAGCACTTCTGAGGGCTACTGGAGTCATGAAAAAGTGACAACAGAGCCAAGTGCTTGTGTATGGCAAAGCATGGTGTCCTACAGTGTTGTCCTAAGGGAACATCATCTCCTGCAAAGGTGTTTTTGCATAATTAAATGATAGGTTTTTTAAGAAGAACTTTGTTTGGGATGTTATTCATTGTACCATTTGAAACATCAATGTTTCCAAGACATGCTTCTGGCCAAGAAGACTCAAAGCATGTTACTCTTGGAAGTGTGTGGAGCAAAGGGTGAGGACTGCCTTTCTACAGTGGTCTTCAACACCTGAGGCACCAAGAAGCTATGGGAGATGCCTTGGAGGCAGTGATTTACCTCCGTCTACTGCAGAGCACTGAACACGTGGATATTTGGGGTTGGAAATGGAGAAGTCGTCTTTTCTTTAGTGGTGGCTTCAGGCCAGGTGAGACACGAGTGGTCAGCAGCTCTGGAGACTCAAAAGCCTTGAGCTTGAGAAAAAGAGCAGTCCTCGTGCTGGGTACATTGTCTTTTCCTTGGCTCCAGGGAGGGGAGCTGCTGTGTTATTTGCAATAAGACTTGAAATCAAGTGAAGAAAACCCTGACGTGCTGTGGGGTTTTTTCAGGGAGTTACAGAGGAGTTTTGGTGGCAGCATTGGCTGCTCCTGATGCATCGCTGGGCTTGTTCTAGCGCTGTAAAAATGCTTCATGCAAGGTGGGGGAATCATGGTGTGACTTGATATTGTAACATATAATATAACCTATTGGCTCCTTACTTTTAAATACATGTTAAGGTTTTTTTATCTGTCAATTTGTGCTGTTTAGTTTCTGATGTAGTGCTCATTTTTACGGTCCTTATATTGCCTACTGGGGGAGTGTAAAGTCTCTCCTTAAGCCATTGCTGGTTTTCAACTGGTCATTTTATTGCTCTGGGATTATTTTATATCTCTATAGGTATAAAAATATCATTTGAAGCTGCAATTAGGAAGATTTTGCACGGTGCTGGGACCAGTCCGACACTTCCTATCTGCATCTGGTGCAGTAAAATCTGTTCTTTGGCTGCAGAATATAAACACTGGGAGTTGCAAGCATCCCCTGAGTTGGAGACAGCACTGTAATACCACTGAGCTTCCCAGCTTCATTTTGAGATACTTCTCTAAATCCAAAGCTGAACCCAGGCTGGAGATTTTTTTTCTCCTCACCAAAACATTCGTTGGCTGATGTGCACGAGCGTGCTGGAAAATGCTCTTCCCAGGCTGGTCTTCCCAGGGCCATCCACCCTATGTGTAAAAAACCAAATGCATGAGCAGAGGACTGGGGATGTGAGCCAGACCATACGGATTGGGCGGTCTCAGCGTTTGCCAGTGACCATCTGCCAGCTTAGCTGGTTTTTTTTTTGCCAGTTACAGCACTGGCGTAGGAAAACGGTCCCCGTTGGGAAGAAGGTTTAAGCAGGAGGCTTTGATTTGGGTTTGGGGTTTTATTTTGTTGCATTGTGGCTATGTGGGAATTCCTTTATTTTCCTGAGCGTTGCTTAAAAGGAAGATGCTGAAAGGGGCTGATCCTGTGCTTAAGTATGGGAAAAGGAGGAACATTCTGCTAGTGCTGAAATGCTTGCCAGGAATGCAGATGATCTCCCAAACAAGTGTGTGTTGTAATGGCTTTTATAGTACTCTATCTGGGGTGTCTTACTCTATAATGTATTTAATGGTGCTCTTGAGATTTCCATTCCATACACTGGCACGTCTTGTACTCAATTAAATTGACCCCAAAACCTTCTCCAAATCAGCAGTCTCCCCTTAAAAGTGATTTTTCTCTCATATTTGAATTAGGCAGCCTGAACTCGAAGCGCACCAAGACAAGCTGTCTTCCCTGACCCTGTGTTTTAAGCCGAATTGCTACTAGAGATTCATTGATTAATTGCTTCATCCCAGGATGGCAAGTCAATTCAGTGGTGAGAGGGAATTGCTGCCCTTGAATAGCCTTGGTTCTGCATAATTAGGTTTAGTGCAAATATCTTAGAGGACAGGACACTTTTAGTTGGCATAAGGTAACTGTAACAACAACAAACACATTTAAAAACATGTTTCACAGCCTGCATCCTGAGAGTAGTGTTTTATATATAAGTTCTAGCCATACCCTCTCGTAATTTAAACATGTTAAAAAGCATTTGGCTGCTATTCAATAATTATATAATGAAGTGGAGGATCTGGTGTGCTTTATATCGAAAGAACACCGCTGAGTTTGATCTCTTGTAGTGAAGGGTGCATCATTGTTGACGATGGGATGAAGACATGAAGAGTGTTTTAGCCTTCATACGTGCAACAAATGATGTTCAGAGCAGAGAGACTCCTTAAATGTGCTTTAGGAGCAGGGAAACTCCTTAAATATAATTTTGGAGCTTCAGGAGGTCTTTGTGAGCCTGTCTGCAAGGACCTGTTCTCCATAAGGTCCATATGGACAGGAGGGAGAGAAAGGGTCTCATCAGCACTTCCCAGGTGTATTTATCCTTTGGACTTTGCCCATCTCAAGTATTTTCAGGTCACACATTTGAAAGGTTCTTTGATGGGGAATGAAAAGTGAGGAGAGGACAGGGTTGCATCTTTTGGTCCCTGCCAACCTCGCCTATTTTCCAGTTTTGAGTATCTCACCATCTTCCTTGCTGTCCCGATGAAGAGAGAAGAGGGACATGACAGAGACCTCCAGAGGACATCTGGTCCATCCATGATCTTCCCCAGCACTATAGTTTCTGTGGTCCTCCTTCCTGCCCTTTTTGTAAAGAGTCACGTTGGCCAACCTCCAGTCCTCTGGGACCTGCCCACTAGATCAGAACTGCTGATAAATGATGGACCTGAAAGGGTCGTCAGGCATTGGAGCAGGCTTCCCAGAGAGGTGGTAGAGTCACCGTCCCTGGAAGTGTTCAAAAAATGTACAGATGAGGCCCTTAGTGACGTGGTTTAGTGGTACTGGGGAAACGGTTGGATTTGATTAAGGTCTTTTCCAAGGTCAGGTGGACTCAGGGTCTTGTCTTAGAGCAGTTGCTGTTTCTTAGCTTGATGGGGAGTTGGATTCCCACCATGGATCGAATCACCAACACCTTTGAACAGATAACTGCTGCAGGGCTTGCAGGGGACTGAGTGCTTCTGATGTCTTCTTTTACATGCAACAGACTCATATTGCAAGAAAGGAAAGTATACACCTAGTATTATTTTTTAATTATTATTGCTTAATTATTATTTTGATTTTTTTTCTTGTGGTCATGATAGACCTTGGGTTTAGATTGCTTTGTCACCTTTGAGGTTTGAAATGGAAAATTGGCTTTGGGCTCCGCAGTGCGTTCCGGTGGCTTGTTGAAGAGCAGAATATAAAGAAAGAGAAACCTTGAAAAGATTTTAAAGGTCAGTGTTTGGTAGTTCAGGGTTGCAGGTCGGGGAGATCTGCTCAAGCTTTGCGACGTGAACGCTAGAAATACGTCGTGGTTTGTGTTTTGTACCATTGATGGCTTTGTTAATCAGTGTGGAACATCTCAACACAACCAAGAGAATGAAAGAACAAGGTGTCAGCACTTGAATTCATATTTAATTGCTATAAATAAAGAGATTCACTGTTATTCCATGGTCCTGCAGGACAACGCCTCAAAGGATTCATATCAAAGCTTGGTGAAAATTCACATTGTGGCTCCTCCTTTTTTGGCTTTGGTGCTTACTTGGGTGTCGTGGGCTCTGCTGCGTGGAGCTGGCTTTTAGGGCTGCTTTTGGAAACCAAAAGCTGGGGGAGATAGCTCAAAGTGGTTTGTTTTAGCACTGCAGTCAGCTCGATGGGTTTTCTCAAGCAGGTTTAGAAGCAGCATTTCCCAGGGCAGCAGCAGTAATGAGAGGGGACTTAGCAAGGCTCTAGTTTAAGTAGTCTCGATGCATTTTATGTTCTGGCCATAATTCATTATATTTCTGTTAAAAAGCAATATAACAGCACAGAAGAGTGCTGGGAGCTGGGTTGCAGGTTGAATGAAAACAAGCAGAAATGGTCTTTGTTATCCAGCTGTTTATGTTCCGAGGTGCAGGCAGGAATTTGTAACTGGTGAGAATAACTTAAAAAGCTGGTGAATGCCCTGGGCACACGAAAAAGACCTCAAAATTACAAAATTTCAAGATGCTATTTTTTTCCCTCTGTCCTTTTTTCTTTTGGAATAAAGACATTTGTGAATGATTGTTTTTTTTTTTTCAAGCATGATGTATAGAATACTGGGGAAAACAGCCTTCAAATCTGGGAATACACTGCAGGTGAGGTTTAAAACCACCCGTGGACTCTGTCCCCCTTTTTTTGTCCTTTAGCAGCACCTATATATGCCAAGATTGAATTCACAAGTGTTCTATTTAGCTGCATGTGTTCACAGGAGTGTTGGGTTTCCCTGGCTGCTGGATTGCTGGCTGATGCTTCGAGTTTCCACCTTGCTTCCACAGTCAGGAGTCATTCATGCTTTATGAATACATTTGATTCACCAATTCCAAAATTCACAGTAAATGGGGGGGGAGTAGGAGCCTTCCAGCAGGCTCTTGTCTAACATTAACTGATTTCTTGTCCCGAGCGCGTCTGAATCTTGCTCCTGGTCCCTTCAGTGCCCCACGATGGATTATAACTATTGAGGTCTTTTCCAGCCTCGTTGATTCTATATTCCATGATGCTTGTATCAATAAGAAGCTTTTAATTCTATAGGGGAATGCAGCTGTTGCTTTATGTGGGCTTGACATTGTTAGGATTATCTGTAGAACAGCATCTTACGCCATTGCCATGTGAGACCAAGGCACTGCAGTGCTTTCCTGCCTGCAGGGGTTTGGAAAATAACCTGATTTCAGGAAAGACATCAAAATAATCCTTATTCTGGCTGTAATCTGTAATTAATGCAGATTGCATTAATACTCGGTCCGAGTTGAGGGTCAGGTGAGGTGGAATGTGAAGTATTCAGCCATGAAACTGTTAATTATTGTATATTTTTTCCTGAAAAGCATCTCTTTGTGCTGGAGGCTGGTAGGAGGCAGGAGGAATGGAGCAGCTGAATCTGTTGAATCACCAGGGCCAGGTCCAGAGGGATGCTCAGCTCCTACAGAGAAACATTGAATTTTGTTTCCTTCGAAGCGTTGAGCCTAGGCCAGTAAAAGCTTTGGTCTCCCCGAGAATTTTAGGAATGCTTTTACGGAGTTTTGTCCGTTGAGCTGCTCAACAGCTTCAACTCAATGAGTTAGTAAAGAGGAATAATCCAAACGGATGATAATTTGGTTTAGGGAAGTCATTGTAACTTATTTTATATCTCCTGAGGCTGAGCTACTGTATTATGCCCTGGCTGCAGAAGGACATGGTGTCCTGCACAAGTATATATAGATTTGGAATGCATAAATTGAATTAATCACACTTTTTTTATAGCCCAATAGTTCCGTTAAAGAACCACGGTGAGTAAACCAAACAAAAATGTATGAAGTTGTCTCAAATTAAACATCAGGCATTTCTGTAGCTACTTGTTGGCCCTCCACCAGCGTGCCTTTGCCATGGAGTCAGCCCGAAGTTTGAACAAGACGCGATCCAAAGAGCTTTCTCATTTACATCAGCTATAGAGAAAAATGCATGAAAGAGGGATATTATGGGCTATGATTTCTGTAGGCGCTTGGGTTCTAATATATTATGTGGTCTGGCATATATAACCCAGGAAAAAAGCTCCTAAAAAGAGAGGACTCTCAGTTTCCCTAGATTTGAAATGTGTTCTCCTGACTCTAAACGCTACAGAATAAAAAAGATTTAATCCTGGGTAAGGCTCTTCCCAAAGAAATCCTCATAAATAGACCTTATTTCTCTATTCTTTAAGCTATAAGCATGGGGAACCGAACCAGAAAATCCTTTTAATGTTGTTTTTTGCTTCGGTTCTGTATTAAATTCTATGATAAAGGTGATCAAACTTGGGCTGCTGTGCATTGAGTCTGTTCGAGTTCATGATGCTGCTGGCTCGGTCTTCTCGAGTGATCGGCATTAATTAGGCATATAGAAAATTTCTCTTATTGCCTTCATGTGAGGTCTTAGATTGTGGATGATCCTACTGCAGGGAAATATTTGTAATATAATTAGTATTCCTTAAAGCAAATATATAAAAGTCGGGCAACGCCGTTGTGTGGAATATCAGTGTATTCTGCTCTTAAACTTCTCGTTGCTGAAATACCTGGAGGAAGATGGGCAAATCCTTTGGAAATCCTGACTTTTAATGCCCAAATGCCTGGTTTTGGAGAGACGCTGCCTGGATTTTCATTGCCAGGAGAGTTCTGGGGGCTTCACCTGGAGGTGTGGGCACCTTGGACACCCTCCTGAGGGTGGGGTGGAGGAGGGATGCTGGGCGCGGGGAGGATTTTGGGGGAGAATAAACAGGAAACAAGCATGAGCAGCCCAGAAAGATGTAAAACCTCTGCAGGGGAACGTTCCTTAGCTGCATGTCTGAAATAATCATCTTTCCAGTAGGATCTGCTCGCTCTGCAGGTTTCTGCTATCCCAGAACTTGTTTTAGTCAACTGAAGCGAATTCATATGCAACAGCTTGAGTTTAAACAAATCCCTGTATTCAAATGGGGGGGGGGGAAGGGGGAGAGGGAGAATCACATCTTTCTTCTGCCAGCAAACCTCCTCAGTTCTTAAATCATCAAATCCAACCAGATTGCTAAATAAATCTGCCTGGGAAGAGAAAAGCAGATGTTGAGAACGCACGTCACACAGGTACCGAAGGTGTCCAATGCCTTTTCACCAAGGTTTCATTTAATTTGGCCTTTATTTTCTGCTTTCCGTTGCAAAGTTAAATCTGAAAAGGTCATTTGAAAAGCTTCAGATTATAGATTTAAAGCCCCTTTAATCTTTTCTAATAAACAGCTGAGTGGGGAATAAATCTACTGGGAGCTCAGAGCTGAGCTCTGATATTAAGACTCAGCACAGAATGTATTTGTATTTGTAATTCAACGTCCGTACACAAACAACACTTAGAAATGATCTTGTGTATAATTACCTTAAATAAATTGGGCTTAGAAGAAAAGGTGAGCGATTATCAGAACTGGTTTAATAAAGGAAATGGTAATTGGACGTGGCAGCTTGACAGATTCTGCCACCCTGGGCTGGATTATTATTAAAGTGATTCAGGCACAACTGAAAATCCCAGGTTTCAGTGAAGCTGAGCTGCGATTCTTACAGGTTCCCAATAGCTCCTGTGTTCACAGATTGCATTTAAATGGCAACAAACGACTCTCTGCAGTAGGTGCCTTGGTAAGGCAGAGGGTTTTAATAAAATCTTTGCATAATAAAGGCTTAAAAGCATTTTGATTTGGGAAAAACAACAGCAGCAAACCCGAACGCCAGCGTCTGCAGTGCTGAGAATACTCTGGTGCTGTGTGTGACATTGTCTAAGATCTGAGTAGCCTTCAAAGCGTGTTTTCCCCTCGTTCCATATATAATTAAAAAGCTTCCTCTAGCTCATTAAAATGTAGAGTCTTGTTGGAGCAGCATACTTTTATATTTATTTAAATGAATCGAGCACAGCCTTAATATAGGCTCTAATAACTTCAAATATGAAAGCTCTCTTGTACTAACACTTTATTTTAAGCAGTGTTTGTCTACCCTTCATGAATACCCACTTGAAAATGAATATGGTCCCCGGAAGCTCCTCATATTATTTTGTAGGGCACTCAGCTAACTTTCACCATACCCTTTATTTAGGAATTATACGACGACAGCGAAATCCCCAAAGTCGAGTCGTGAGCGATGTGCATGGAAATGAGATGTGAGTAGAAATGGAGCAAGGTGGTGGCTTCTCGAAGGTAACGATGGAATCTCTTTCTTTTCACAGGCTTTTGGGAATGCAAAAACGGCCCATAACAACAACTCGAGTCGCTTTGGCAAGTTTATCCAAGTGAATTATCAGGAGACGGGCACCGTGCGAGGGTGAGTGGGACGTACTCGTATACCTGCACAAGAAGTAGTTGCCTGTTGTAGTGGGCACCCGACACAGAAGGGGAATTTTTTTGGCCAGTACGTTTCCCAAAGTGAAAAGGGGAAAAAAAAATGATAAAAAATTACCCTATTTAAACCCATTGGTATGAAAATGTTGGCGTTTCTGAGCTGCGCATTGAAGTGTGAATACACCTGAGCTGGCTTCGAGCCACTTGAGCTCTTCTTAATCTGATGTCAGCTGTATAATTAAGCTGAAATGGAGCTTTTAGAATAGCAGGTAAGGCAGGAAAGGGCAATGTTTTAGTTAGGGTGGGTTAGGGGACTGGAGATGTGATAGGAGCCGAGTGAGCTGGCTTTGCTCAGGCTCAGGAGGAGAAAACCGAAGGGGGGGTTAATCTCCTCCCTGTTGGAGAGGCGATGGAGCCAGACTCCTCTTGATTGGTGTCTAATTCCCCATATGCTTCTGTCTCTGCCCTGAAATATCTCTTTAACCCAGCCTTTGACCAGTTAGGGCCTCTTTTTTGTCCCGGGCTATTGCAAAGAGATGCTTGTCTCCATCATGGTTCTCCCCAGTTTATTTCAGCATCTCTTCTGCTCCCCAAAGCTCAGGGGACATCCTGCTGCGACTCAACCCTCCCGTCCCTGGGGAGGGCTGCGTGGTTGGAAGCCTGTGGGTGAAACCTCCTGCGTGGGCTTCCCTAAGCTGGGCTTTTGCTTTGGCTTTAGCCAATTCACACAGCATCAGGTCACCACGCAGTGACTCGAGCTGGCTCTAAATGAGCAGGGCTTCCTTAACTCTGCTTTTTGCCTGCATTAATTAACTCAGTTGGAAAAGCGAAGAGTGGAAGTGGCATTCCAGAGGTTGTATAATTTCTGCAGCTAGCTAAGAGATCTCTTGCTGAGGCTTAGTTATTTTAGAGAACTGCTTTTACATTTTTTTTCTTTCCTCTCCTCCTCCAGCAGAACAGTATCACACAAATAGCTTCCATTAATTTTTCAAATGAGCTTGGGTACTCTGTGTACCTTCCTGCTGGTTTTTTTCATCCCACGTCAAATCTGATGTTCTTTCTTTTTTTTTTTTCTTCCTTCTTTAATTCCAGTGAACTGTTCTCTTAAAAGGATAATCCCATTTTTTTAATACCTGCTGAAATACAGGGTACCAAGTATGCCTTAACAAATGAATTATCTTGGCATGCTGTCAGCTCTATGGAATCATCCTCTTTACTTGGCACATAGGTGCAGGTAACATTGCATTCATATACTCCAGCTCATAAAATAAGAGGAATTTTCTCCCTTCTTTTAAAAAAATGCACTTTCTTGGTCTTTGGTTGCACGGTGTGCTGTGACTGTGCTTTGCTATAACCTTGCAGTGCTGCCCCAATGAAAATAAAGACATTTAAAAACCCCATGAGCCGTTCCTGGCATATGAGACCACAATTTTTTTCCATAGTCTTACCAAGATCACAAGTATTTTTATTTTATTTTAAAACTTAGCATAGATTTTAAGCACAACGCAAGTCAATTAACACCCCGTATTCTGCATATGATTTGCTTTGTTAATGGAACTGTAATTTGCAACCCCGAATCAGAATTCTGATGAAAATAGCAGCTGGATATTTGCTTACAAACCCTATGAACATAATGACCCCGAAACTTGAAGCGAATTTAAACTTAAGAGATGTAATAGCCAAGAGATTCAGTCGCAGCCAACCCCGCCCCGTGAATTGAAGTCTTTGAAGGTGTCTTTAAAATCGGTGGAGCATGAGCAGTGGCTACAGTTAAGTGTGTTCCCATAAGGCTGTGTGAATTTATGATGTCCTGGGCGATGATAAGCGAGGGCTGGAGGAAGGTCCTCGCAACCTGTTTGGTCCTGAGATGATCAAAAGCCTCAACATCTGACACGCTCCATAAAATCACAGCAGAGCCAGATAGGAGGCATTTTAATTAAAAGCAGCAGTGTACTGGTATGATGGTAAATCTCTGCAGTGGCATGAGGCCGTATCTCAAATAGCTTCCAAACACACTGTGCTTGGGTGTTTTGCATCTTGGTGTTTGTATAGGAGATTCAGTCTCAGGTTTCAGATGGTGTTACCTGGTATGATATGTACATGCTGCAGAACACACTTAAATGAGTATTTTACACAAAATCGTACCCTTAGAACTCCCTGTCTTTACTCTTAAAGGTAGATTTGACATAACTGACAACAGTAAATTAAAAGAAAACATTTGGAGACATCTCCTTTTTTAGCCTTAAACTAGTTTTCCTTTTCACCATCCTGTTGTGAGGAGGGACATTTGTTCTTCTTGGGACATGTATTTGTCATGACCTTTGCACTAAGCAAGGAGTATTTTACCAAAACAACCTTTCAGTTTAGGTTAAAAAATATTAAAATAAACTTTTGCCCTGATTTAAGTAGTGCTTTGGACCAGATGACCTCTCGAAGACCGTTCCAACCTAAATTATTGCACGATTTTTGGGGGTCTGGAATAAGAGCAGAAGTCCCAGGGGAAGGGATGAAATGTCAAGGGCAGTGGAGGTGATCCAGGTTATCACATCGCAGCGTGCTGAGCTGCTGCCCAGGGGTGGCAGTGGGATCTGGGACACTCAGATACCTTTTTCACTCATCTGTTCACTGAGCCCGCAGTGAATTTATGTCCCGACTTGGAAAGGAAAAATCGATTTCAGGTTAGGAAGGGGCTACAAAAAACCTGGAGGCGAGGAATATCCAGAGACTATTTCCAGCTTCCTTGCAGGGAATAAACAAGAATAAACCTTTTTGGTGCACATGGTACAGAGGAACAATAGTGCTTTGCTGTCTGTCTGGCTTGTCTCCTTCTATCCTTCCTTACTCCTTCTATCTAACAAGAACATCTGCTGGAGGTTGGATCTGCTGTTGCCTGTAGCTTCTCCTAAGCGTTGTCACAAAACCTCTGCAGCACGTCCAAGTGATTTATTTGCTTTAATTTTAGTGAAAGGAGGGAAGAATTACTGAGGTGCAAGTGATAAATAGGTCTGTCTTCCCCATCTGGAGACTCTGGTGGAGAATCGTAGGATCATAGAATGTGCTGAGTTGGAAGGGACCCTCCAGGATCATCGAGTCCAACTCCTGTCCCTGTGCAGGACACCCTAAGTCACACCATATGCCCGAGAGCATCACCCAAACACTGCTTGAGCTCAGGCAGGGTTGGTGCTGTGACCACTGCCCTGGGGAGCCTGGAGCGAGCGTAGAGGCACCTCCTTGTCCTACCATGCCCAGGGTTCCTTGGGTTTCCCATTCATACGTGGCTACTAGAGCCGGTGCCACGTCCCTGCGCGTCTGTGGCTGGAAAAGCACAGCTACATCATCCAAACTACCAGTTAGGACTCTGGTTTCTAAATCCCCCTCATTACTGGTTTGTATTGTTTGGAAGACAAAACCTGTCGCAGCTTGTTTTAGCTCTACAAGCTTGAAAAAAGTATTTAATATGTAAATTAACCATGTTTATCATGGAGGCTCTTAGGATAAAATGTAAACTCCAATAAGGACCTTTTGCAACTGTTTATTTTTTGAGCCACAAGCCAATAACTCGAGTTCTTGTTGAGAAATGACTCTTCTGGAAGAGGGAATGAGGATTTGGGGAGCGATTCTGCAGCTAGATCTGATCTTGCAAACTTTTGCACCCGGATATATTTCTTGTGTGCATAAATCTTGGTCTGCAAGCAATTTCATTTTGCTGGCTTTGGATTAAATAGGTACCCGAGGTTCTTTGGGGCTGTCAGAATTTCCCCCCGCGCTCCCTGCCCATAGGCGAATGCATCTCGGATCGTGTTTTTCATATCCAAGTTAGTGTTGGCTTGGTACCAAACCAGAAAAACCTCAAAAGCCAAACATAATATTGGGCTTGTTCTGCCTAGGAAGAAATTTATATAACTAAGTGAAACAAGGCTGAAACTTCTTCTGTGTACGTACTAAGGCTGCAAAGTCCTGGTAAAGCTGTGTTCAGTTAAGTTGACTGTTGGGTCAATGAATAACGCTTTTCTTTCTTCCTCCCAGAGCTTACGTTGAAAAATACCTCCTGGAGAAGTCAAGACTTGTCTATCAGGAGCACAATGAACGGTAGGTGCCTGTGTTTCGCCTCCGGGCTTGGGTTTGACTGCTGGATGTGCCGATAGCGCGGCACAGAGAGCTTAAAGCCCGGTTTAAGCTGGCGCGGGGGGATCGGGATGGTCACGCTCCTCACCCTGTGCTTCAAAGAGAAATGAGGCATTTTGTAGTTTGCTGTTTAGGGAGAAATGCACTACCCGGGGAAAAGAAACTTTATTTTATTGGTAGTCCTTGACTTACATTTTCCACTGTCTTTATGATTCATGTCCTATGGATTATTACGTGCCATTCATTTGCTTGAGCAACTTGTAAGAGATTTAGTAGCTGATTTGGGGAGGGAGATGGTATTTTAAACCATCAGAAAGGCCTCTAGAAGAAGCTAAGAATACACAGGTGACAAATTCTAGCAAGTTCTTCTTTCCTAATAGCAAAGTGTTATTTACATACACCTCCCCCAGTAATTATTACTGTGATTTTAAATAAATCTGCTGCTTCTAGGTGTCTTTCAACTATCGGCGCTTCTGTCTGTATTTCTCTTTTGGGTTAGATGGTCAAGAAGTTTTCTGGGGTTAAATAGCATATACAGCCTTGACAAATATACTCTTGGGTGCTGCAAGAGAATTAAATGTGATTCCTTTTGGAAAACATCCAACACAAAAGTGACATTTCAATTTTAGAGGCACTGCTGCACTCTTAGCGTTAATCCGTGTTGGAGTTGTCTTGGAGCAGAACAGGTGAGCTCGCTTGAGGTGGTTTCAGGATGAGTAATAAGTATTAGGAATATTTGAGCAGCTGTAGAAAGGGAAGGTTTTTCCATTCTGTCTTACAGAACTGCAAACTCATTACCTTTTTAATGGTAATTAAGTATTAAAAATAATAATTTCTGCATTGCCAGGAAATGTGTTGGTTTCATTCTAATAAATATGTAGGCATTGCCCACGTTTCTGGAGGAAAAAGTGACCATGTTGGCTATAAGTTCTTTCAGTATATTCTAGGTCAGTGGATGTCCTTGGATGGAAAAGAGGGATCTCGTTCTCCGCTACTTAATTTAATCCCTTACATCACTGCAGAGTGGGTATGGGCCATTTCTAAACAGTGCTCAGGTCTGGGTTTGGAAGCTGGAAAATCAGGTTATGAGGTTTACCTGCACTTCTTTTCAAGTCTAACATCTTTTTTTCCCCACTTGTCACCAGGAACTACCATGTATTTTATTACCTCCTGGCAGGAGCGAGCGAGGAAGAGAGATCAGCGTTTCATCTGAAGCAGCCTGAGGAATATCATTACCTCAACCAGGTGGGAATTCTCTACAGGAATACCATACGTGCTCTTGCTTTTCCTACTGCTGATGCTATTAAAATGTGTGGGGTAGGAAGAATGGGTTGTCTTAATGCTCTGTAGGCAGCCTTCTATCATTGGAAATAAATCAGTGTTTTCCATTGCTGTCCCCTACCTGGGATATGTTAAATATATTGTGGTTTTATTGTCCAAAGCAGAAGCAGTAGTTAATTTATCTGTTACCTGTGCGAATGTCATTTACTCATTAACATCTGTCTGCTGAGTAGAAGAAAAGGGGAACATGGGTGATACTAGTAGCTCTTCAGGATATAACGTCTTGCATGAGGTGCTCCTAATTCTGTAGCTTTGTGGCTGGCTGTGAGCGTGATCCTTTGAATTTAACAATATAATAAGATTAATATAAATAAAACCCACTGAAAATGCGTGAATTAAAAACGAGTGAGGTTTTACCAACAGCCAACTAAACTCATACTTTGGAAAATCTGATTTACTTCAGGTATTTAAGATGCAGTTGTCCACTGATGCTTATGAATTGGGACCTTACTGCTTTTTGCTCACAAAAAAGAAAAATGAAGGAGTAGGAATGTGTGGATGAGTAGTTAGGCTATATATTGATTTTAACTAATAGCAATTTTTTTGGAGCTGAAACACAATTAGCAATAAAGAGTGATTTAACCCATAAGCTGGTACACGCAGCGCAACCCAAATAGCCTTTAGTCTTTCTAGAAATAGAATTTATCCCAGAATACTCTCAATTACCTGGAACTTTATAAATTTCTATAGTGGGCTATCAAAGCCGGAATCTGTCGTAATATTAACGACTCCCACCCACTCATAGGATGAGGAAATTTGCACAGATGAGTAATGTTAAGAGCTGGAGGGTTTTTGCTTGCAGTCACTGTGCCTCAGGCGTTGGTTGGAGGACGTGGTGAGATCTTCCTGACCATCTGTGCTGACATTTTGCAGCAGGAAAGTGCCAGGATTGTTCGGATCAAGTGTTTTGTCGGATTCATGGAGTTTGTTGGGCAATCCAGTGGTTTTATGGTAGTCAAAAACATTATAGTCCTTTTTTTTAACAGCACTTTAAGGGCGTTAATATTTAAAGTAAAATTATAAATCCAATGACATGGAGCGTGTAGAACTAGTAGGGATACAGTAATTCAGGTTGAAACGTTTTTAATATAAAATTAGGGTTAAAAACTATTTTAATCTAAAATAGGATGCTGTGAGCAAGTAGACTGGAGGAAGATGTTGAGTTGTATCCAGTGGATAGAGGAAGCAGGCTCTGGACTTGCCTGAGCACAGTGTATGGGCAATAATGACTGAATTTTTAGGGGTTTTATTATAATAATTTTTAAAATTTTTAATAATCAGTGTTAGAGAGACCATTTGACACTGATAACTCTGGTGAAATTGATTCTGAAGATGTGTTCAGGGCATCGTTTCATTTTAAGGCTTTCTGACAGTGCAGTAACAGCTTTCCCATGCCCTGTAGGCAAAGGGAAAAAGGAAAATAAGGAGAAAAAAGAGGAACAGGGAAAGGAAACTTTGGAAACATAAAAGGGGAAAGTAATAAAATGACCCCTGAGCATTTGCAGTAACTTCTTAAATGTGTCCTAGAAAATGCTCTGCCTTTTTAAAAGGGAAAAACCAAGCTCAGAAATGAACCCGAGCGTTTCAAAATGAAATATTAAAATTTAAAAGCTATAAAATATTGAACCAGGACTGACTCAGGCCTTGAGTCAAGTGTTATTTTCATTCTCCCAGGTTCCTCTGCTCACATTGTGTTGTGCAAAACAAAGGTGCATTTTGCATTGCAGATGAGCAATAATCTGTTCAGATATTTCACCAAATGTGCTGTTATTTTGTTGACCTGTAAATACAGGGAGCAGGTTTGAAAAAAGATTTTAATTTGGTTTTTTTTTAAAGCAAATTTCCTTAACCTCTCCCATGAGTTGGGATGACTTCTCCATATCTCATACCAATGGTGGGTATAGCTACCACTGCACCTCACTGAATATTATCTGTGCTGGGTATTCAAATTTATCCATGTTGAAAGTAGCAATTTGCTGGATTAAATCCCTATTTCACGTTCCTCAGGAGCTCTGGTGCCACGTGTGTCTCCCTCTTGGGACTGGTCACTGACATGTGCTTGGACTTCTCTCAACTCCATCTCTGTCTGATTGGAAAAAGACACAAACTCCTAGAAAACTCTCAAGGGTTGCTTTCAAATTGGTTGGAGAATCCCACTCTTGCAGTTTTATTTGTGTCTAGAGCAGAGGTTGAGAGTAAAACCAAAAAAATCTGCTCTTTAGTGGGGTTTTCCATCCATGGCTCTTCAGCTCTAGGTAAACCAAAGGTTTCTCTGACCATGGAGAAAAGGAAAAGATCTTAAAATCTGTTACTGCATGAGGGGTCCTCACTGACTTGAGAACACTGCGAGCAGGAATCAGAGCACCATGATTGCAAAAGCACTGTAAATCTTACCTTAAAAAAATAAAAATAAGGAACGACTGTGCGGAATAACGGCATTTCTGTGACTCGGAACGTTGGCGTTGCTGCCCTGGTTGCAGAGCAGGTAGTGGGAGTTATTTTTGGTCTGAACACTGCTTAACCCGGTCTGCCTTGCTTTCAGATGACAAAGAAACCCCTCAGACAGAGCTGGGATGATTATTGCTATGACTCTGAGCCGGTCAGTACAAGTACCCGCGTCTTCTGTGTTGCTGGTGCGGGGCTGCTGCTCACTTGAATTTGTTAGGTGCACCAAAGCCTGAGCAGAAAACAAAGTCAAATTAAGTTTAACCTCTTAATTACCCTCTTCCTTCCTCTGCCTTGCAGTGGTGTTGGTTGTGTACTTGCTTGTGATAATACATATCTTTTCTCCCTTGCCCTTTTTTGGGTCCTTCCAGCTGGAAAGCTTCTTCAACAATTGGATGAGGTTGTGTAGTTTTAGCAAATTAAGAGGTTTTTTGGTTCCTTCTTGATATAATACATGATGATTTATGGAAATTGTGATACAGCAGCAATGTGAAAATTGAAATTCCTTTCTGATAAAACAGCAAATCTTGAAGCCCTAAGGTTGATTGGTTGGTGATGGTTGTAGCAGCGTATCTGCTCTCCAGCTTCCGTAGAAAATAAAAGACAAACCCAAAACCATCCCCCAATCATCTGTGAGAAAATCAAATCCTGATATTAGAACACAAAACCAATTTCTTCTGCTAAAATAGTTCTGCTGACATGATCACCCATTCCAAATGGATCCACCCAAAAAAGGGCATGGTGAAGCATCTCCCCCTTCCCTGGCTCCTCCTGTGCAACCGAGTCAGTGGCTTCAGTTGGCGACGTGCTTTGGGTGTCTGTGTGTCCTGTGGTGGTCTCTGTTGGTTTTGTCCTGTGCAAGGAAGCATGTTTCACATCAGCTGCATGCTGTTCCTGCTCATATTCTCGTGTGCTTATTGGCTGTTGAACTCTAGCTGTTGCATCTGGAAGAGTAAGAGGTAACCTGTGAAGGAGTTGGGTTTTACTTGGGCTAAGTGCGTGCCTTAACAGCAAGATTTCAGCTGCAAAATCTTGGGAGGAGAGGAGGGAAGGGGAGCCCAACCCCTCAAGATTTAAAAATGTGGAATATTGTGTTAACATCCTTAATACATCAGCATGGTGTGCAAGAGGTCCTACTAGAGTGGGGTGAAGGTCCTACAAGAACAGGGGGTGAAGAGCAGATGCTTTTCTCTACCTTAATACATTCTACTGTGTTGCAAAGACCTTCACTGCTTAAGGAATGGGCTGGGACAATTTAAATGGAAATTAAAACAAACACCAAATGTGATGCCTTCTCCTGGATGGGCTGGTGATGCTCTGCCAGCTCAGGGGTTACCGTGTTGGATGTCCTTATTCAGCACAGCAAAGCTGTGTGCCGTGACAGCTTGGCCATTTATCTGGGATTTTATTTTGCTTGGGCTCATTTTCTGTGATACTCGTGGTAAATCACGTCTTGATGATTCACTCTTAAGCCTACCCTGGACCTCTCCCCGTAACCACGGACTCAACTTGCTGCAGACATCCTGTTATAATGAAACCCTATTTATTATATCCTCTCTAAACTTCCCATGGAAATCCATGGATTGCTCCAATGTGATGATAGTCAACGGGGGACTTGCTTTGCTGGGAAATGAATTGCCCCAGGAGAATATTAATGATAAATTTGGTGTGTTGGCATGGACTTTGTAATCCTTGGCTGCTCTAATATCAAGGAAACTCCTTTTTTTTTATAATATCATCCATTTAGCATCCATTAGGAAACGGTACAGAGCTGAAACACTACAGAGAATCTGCTTATAAGTAGATACTTTGCAAAAGGCCTTTCCATGCGGATTAATTGGCAATTGTTATGTAAACTGTTAATTAAATTGCCTTTGGCATAGATTGGTCTGCTTCTGAGTTGTCTACGGTATTTCTCTGTTGACTTGTGACTGAATTTTGGATGAACGATGCCACAAGATGAACTTGTCTCCTGGAATGTGGTGCACCAGTAAAATGACACTGAGTATCTTCTAAAAAACTTGTCAAAAAGGGTTATTTGTGGAATTTGTGGGTACGTTATTGTCCTGCAGACACCAGGTCCCACCATGGCAGGTGTGAAACCTTCTCCAGGTTCTCCTCAACGTGTGTGTGTAGGGGCCAAGTTGGCCAAGGTTTGAGTTTAGGAGGGACAGCTTCTTATCCTGCTATTTTATGGTGTAAACAATTGCATTGCTGATGCCTGCTGGTCTTACTGGTGTGTGGTGTGATTGTCCCTGTTGCATTGCTTTGGATGAGGGGTACGGAGAGCTTACGCATCTGTTAAAACGGGTGATTCTCAATAGTCTGTTCCACATCTCTAAATTCACTTTGTCATTACAATATTCAGTTGGTGTCCCTCAGGACCATTCATAAAAAACATTTTGATTTTCTTGTCTAGTTGAACTTCTGTAGCTTTTAGTTGAGGTAGGACAATTGTGCTTGAGTAGGCTGCTGTGTTGACATAAATACCTTAAAGAAGAATTTCTCCCCGTGATCAGTAGCTATCACTGTAACCATGCTACAGAGTGGGATGAGGGAGGTACAATGGATACAGATGTGAGGCTTTAAATGGGGAATGGTGCTTTGCTACATGAAGCTGATACTATAAAATAACTTTATTGTATATATTATGTATTTATTCTGTGTACTCTAAGTGAGTACAAGTATCTTTTCAAGTACCACTCATCACCCTGTGGCTACTGGGTACCTGTTCAGTGATGATCACTGTAGTGCTCACCTAACTCTGCTTAGTGCAGACTTCCAGAATTAATCTCTACACACTTGGTCATGTGATAAATATCATTTACAGACAGGTGATGAAAAGAAACTGTGGATACAGCTGCTTAATTAATTGTCACTGCAACTGCAGCTATAATTTTTAATTGGTGTACCTGGATTAATTTGTAGAAAGTCTCTGTTGAAGTGTTCGTAAAATATTCTGAGGTTCAAAGTAACACTGTATTGCAGGATGCACAATCAACTCATTTTGATTCAGAGATTGGGAATTTTTGTAGGCAGCAATGGGAAGAAGTATTAGATATGGGCTATGAAGTGAGAGAGAATAATCAATAATCCATGGGGGCCCCGCAGTGAGCCAAAGCAGAGGAACTTGGCATGAATAGTTTAATATTATAATAGTTTAATGGTTTAATAATAATAGTTTAATAATAAATTAGTATATTAATTTAAGAAGCATTTATGTTCTCTAAATACTGGTGCAGGACAATATTAGTTGGCTTCAGAATGTCATCAGATTTCCCTGGAAGTATCAATGACTGCTGTCAGGTTGGGGATTATCTGAAAAATGAAACTGTTCAGACACTTTCGCCTCCAAGAAATACAAAATGAATGGATTTCAAATTCTCTCAATGCTCACATTTTTAAAAAAACTTCTTGGTGGTTAGAATGCAGTTATTGAGAAATGTATTTAAAGCATTCCCTTTTCTATCCAAGGTTTAATTCACTGATATTTTACTTTAGTTCACTGATATTTTATTTGAAACTTGAATTTTTCCTCTTTAGTTGTAGGAACTCCTAATGGACCAGTGCTTAATGTGGAATAAACTGCCTGGAAATGTGTAGCATATTTCATCTTGCTGGTCATTCACATCCTCTGTGGATGCTGATTGTCCCTTGTTGACAAACTCTCACCATAGTGTTAGAGTAGTGAGACTCACCTCTTGTGTTAGAGGTTAAGCCTTGGAAATAAGGATGTATCTCCTGGAAAAGTAGCCAAAAATGTTATTTTGGAAAGGGTGTACCAGTGTGGTTCTCAGTAGCTCCCCATAATGTCAGTGGGGCCTCCTGGAGGTCTCATTTCCAGTGCCAGGTTGGGAATGTTCTAGTTGCTGACAAAAGGCATGGAGATCATAAAGTGAAGTGTTGACTTGGTCGTCTGGACCTGTTCTGTTCTTAATTTCTTCCAAGGCTTAATCTCTCTGTTTGAACCCAACAGGACTGCTTTTCCGTGGAAGGGGAGGACTTGAAGCATGACTTTGAGCGGTTACAACTGGCCATGGAGATGGTGGGGTTTCTTCCCAAGACTCGCAGACAGTGAGTTGATTTTCCATAGTTCAAAGATTATATTAGTTAATATAACCTCCATATCAGTGAGATAATTCACCTGGCTTGAGCTAACAGAGCTGTTGTGCTCTACATAACATACCAGGCTGGTGAGAAGGGATGATTGGTGAGACACTGGAAGGACGTTTCCCAGAGAAGATGTGGATGCCCCATCATGGGAAGAGTGCAAGGCCAGGTTGGATGGGGCTTGGAGCAACCTGGTCTAGTGGGAGGTGTCCCTGCCCATGGCAGGGTGGTTGGACTAGGTGGTCTTTGAAGGTCCCTTCCAACCCAGACCCGTCTGGGATTCTACAAATGACACTTGACCATGCAATAAAGGAGTAAACAAAATTTAAAGAGATCAACAAAACCAGCTCGTCATTACTGTAGTTGATGATTCTCTTTATGTAAATGGAACATTGGCAGGAATTGGCACCTCGGAAGTATTTTTCAAGCATTCATGAATAGTCATGCCTTACTCTGCATGTCATGAATGCAGATCCTGATTTAATCAGAAATTCTGATTATTACTCATCATACTTAATCCTTTGCATGCAATTGCCACTTCTGTAGCCTCTTTTCCAGCTGGCCTTTGTTCATGAATGAAAAAGAGACCATGGTTTGCAGTACTGCCTTCTGCTGACTGCTTTAGATGAGGGTTGTCTTCAACCAGACCCACAAGATAATTCCTCTCCTGTCGATTGTTGGCTTGAAAGCCTTGAATGAATTTGACAAATAGGTTACTAAGGTTAGTAACAGGCGTAGAAAAATACATAGTAAAAAAATGACCTCAAAGGGAGTTTGACTTTGATGTCTGAAGTATTGCTGAAAAGCACATCAGTAGCTGGAACATGATGAGAAATCTTGTGCTTTTACCAGTCCAAATGTTCAAACAATAATTTAATGAGCAGAGGTCCTCTCTGTCTGAAATCCTGAGGTTTAGTGTGAACAGGGAACAACTGCTTTGTACTAATGGCACTCAAAACCCCGTTCATCACCTCGGGTAAATGACGTTTAAGATGCTAGCACATAACTCGTGTTGTGGTTTTTTACAACTGGGTGCATTGCCTCCAGTTTTCTTGCTCTTTAACATGTATCTGAGCCAGCAGTTAGAAGCCCTTAACTGCGAGATGTTGTCCCACCTTTTGCTCTGACAAGAAATTTCCCCCAGCTGAGAATCTTTGTCACAAGCTCATCTTTATCCCTACCTTGTAACAAAGCAGTTACAAAATCAAGCCTGCTCTTTCTCTCCTCATTCCACATACATGGATAAATCTGAGTATACACACTCCTGGTTATACACACTCCAAGTGTACACACTCCTGGTGTAAATATGTTGCACGTTGGCATGCTCCTTACTTTTCAACAATCAGGTTTCAGCGACGAGGTGTTTGTAAAGCCTGTTTAGGGTGCAGCGAAGGAGTTGGGTCAACCGAGTAGGGCAATTAGTAAGTGTCAGGACTGAGCAGAGTTGGATGTTGCAGAAAATTTTCATTTACTGTGCAATAACTTGCAAGCTCTTGTGTTTCTCCTAGCAAATTTTGCTTCTCAAAAAATAGAATGGATTCTTTGCTAGAAGAGGAAATTTACTCTGCTTGGTGTTGTATAACTGTGCTGAGAATAAGCTACCACCTTCAGCTGATTACAAGAAGGAAGGACATTTGAAGTTCACTACACTTTTATAAATTTATAGCAAAACATGGGGTTTCACCTTTGTGGAAGAAGTTACAGAAGAGAAATTTTTCTAATTGCATCCCTGTAGTTGACGATAAGGAATTGGTTTATCCCTAGTTTAGAGATAAGGAAGAACTGGCTTGGAGGGGTGAAGATGTGTTGTCCTCACAAGCTGGTGGCATGGCAAGGAATCAAATTGATTTGATACATTTTTAGCTTCCCAGAGAGTGTAGATACAGGGACAAACAGAGTTTATAGCTGAAGTCAGCCACGACTCAACAGTCTCAAAGAGCGAGTGGCTTAGGGGAGTGAGGATATAGCTTAAAGATTACCAAATTAAAAAAAAAAACAAACCACAAATATTGGCTGGATAAATGAGCTTGAAATGCAATATCTTTTCTCTGTATGGTTCTACATTATAAAAGCATTTATGCTTTTTTTTTTATGCTTCCTGCCTGAGACTAAATCTGAGAAGGGGATCAATACATGTGCCAGGGGACTAAGGAGGATCACCTGCATGACTGAGCCCAGTCTCCCCCTAAATTTAGGCCATTGCATGGTCGATATTTAATTTGGATATCTAGATTTATTGAGGATTTATTTGTTTCTTATAATGTGAGCTGCCACTTTATAACCACGGGTTTGATGTGTTAAAGAATTTTCAAGAAAACCATAGCAATGCAAGTTTGGTACTTGATTAAGTGAAAACATTTTTTACATGAGGCAAATAGGATGCTTCATTTGAGCCTCATTTTTGAGGAAACAGAATTGGGAGGTAAACTGCTTTGGACTGAAAATTAGGGGGATGAGTCAAATACAAAGATGTTTGGAGATGTGGTTTGCTAAAAGCATTAGCATTGAGAAAATTAGCATTAAGCATTAAAAGCATTAGCTTTGAGAAAAAACAAGAGTGAAAATGGATTTTCTCTGTTTTCTTTAGAATTTTCTCTCTCTTGTCGGCCATCCTGCACCTGGGTAACATCCGTTACAAGAAGAAGACTTACCGGGATGACTCCATCGATATTTGTAACCCTGAAATACTGCCCATCGTGTCTGACCTGCTGGAGGTAAGCCTTTGCTTTCCATCCTGTAACCTTCACACCGAATGAGCCACCTCTGCTTTATAATAGAATTTATTTCCAGTTTCCCTGAAGAGTGAATTCCCTGGTGTTACCGTTCACCCGGGTTGTTCATTTTGCCAGTGAAAAGTTAGAAACAATTTTTACTGCAGTTTCTAATGTAGGGGTTTTCCCCTTTCACTGACTGCAAATACTGCTTTTGTGATTAAAATTTGCAAGGTTGCAAACCAGCTCTAGGTGGGAAGCAAACCTGCAGTAGTGTCTTATAAGAAACTACAGCGATTGTGAGACCATCAGCCCACTCTTCTGGTTCAGGTGTTTTGCTCTCTGTTGTTACCCTGCCAGCACCCACAAAGGTTGTTAGAGACGCTGGAGGGTGCATCTCATCCCTTTACTACCTCTTTATGGGCCTATTATCCACGTGTTTATCTAGTCCTTTTGTGAAGCATTTTGTCCTCTGTGAGCCAGTATCATTTGGGAAGAGTTTGTAGGTCTCAGCCCGATGGCCCTGGGCCATATCCAATTCCATCAATCAGCACAAAAGCACTAAGTTTGTTCTTAGGAGAGCTGCTCTGTTAGCCCAAGCAGATTAAGAAGCTGTGGTGTTACTTGTTCATGAGAAAAGTCTTCATTTCAATGAGCTAACTTGTCCTATTCTTGCCTTAGGCATTCAAGAGCTGAGCTTAACACCTCTTGACATGGATATAGGTGGCCAGAAGCTCTCCTTGCCATCTCACTTATCTTGAAATGCTCTAAACCACTTGTAACTCCAGAGGATACTGACGTGTTTTACTTGTAGTTGGCTAGAACAGCCGTTATCTTTACCCCTTTGTACTCGCTGGATGGTGTGAAAGGTCAATTTTTGCTGGTTTTATGATAGCATCAGAAGATAACTCATCATTCTGTGTGCACGTGATGTTCTTCCTTAAATAACGCTGTGCTGTCTCACTACCTAAAGAACTCAGGAACTGACTCGCTCAGATTTTCATAGCACTTCATTAATGCTTTGAATTTAGGGAGGGGAAAGCTTCTGTAAAATATGGGTATGAGCAGCTGGATGCTCTTTGCATCTTGGCGCTGGAGACTGTAGAAATAAACAGAAGGAAAATATGAGTTTGGAGGAGAACGTTGCTGATCTTACGCTGTTAGAAATGGCCATAGCAAGAGTGCCAAGTCACTTAAGAAGTAACTGTTTTTTAAAAAAGCTTTGAATAAAAGAGTGACTTAGAGATCTGAAAAAGTTCCAGGCTTTGGGTCTTTGCCCTGGCTTTCTTCTGCAACATCTGCACGCTGTAAGGTATCAGGGTATTTTTTGCACATGTACATGGGAAATGAGGCATCTGTTGAGCCCTGTAGATCCAACGGTGGCTTAGTGCCATGGTCTGGCACAGCCCAGAGCATGGAGACCACGCTCAATTGCAGAGAGTGTCAACAATATGTTAAAAAAAGGAAAATACATGCATGTATTTATCATCACCGTTGTGATAAGCACTAGAATCTGGTGTAGCTGAGCAAAATGATGGATTTCTGTTCATCTTGCCAGTCCTTTTGCAAGCTGAATGACCATATACAGCATAAAACGCTTCTTAAGTAGATCAGGACGATGAAGGTCTCAGCTATGATCTTGTGAAATAGTTTGCTGAAGTGGTGTTGCTTGTCCTTAAAGCTGCATTTATATGGTTAACTTATCCATGGGATCAGAGACCTTGGTTGCCTCTGGGTGTAAAGTTTCCGCTGGTCAGCGGAAATCAAGCCAATAATCTCGTGTTCAGAAGAAGTTTGGTTTCTCTTTCTGAAATGCTGAACCTTTGCAGACCTGAATAGATCTCTTGTCATTCAGTTTTGACCAAAAGGAGGACTGAGGTCTTTGAACAGATGAAATTCCATCTCAAAGAGCGTCCGTCGCACTTTGTTAGTTAGCTACTTACAACTCTCCAAATTAAGCGTGGGGAATTCTTCTCAGCCAGAGACCAAAAATATTGGTTGTAGCATTTGACAGTTTGTATTTTGTGTCATTTGGGTAGTTACTTTTATTACTTTTTATTTTTTGTGGTCACTGAACAATTTGCAGTTTTGCTTTTCATGCCATTGTTGCTGAAAGCACAAATTGGCTTGAAAATGTTATTAATCCGCTCTCTAGATCTTGGCATTGCTCTGTAGGACTGAAAAATCATCTTGGAATAAAAATACTAGTTGACAAATAGTTTAACTGCTCCTACAGCCACCAGGTGCTTGGCAGGATGGGCTTGAGCATAGCAAAATGATGGAAGAAACCAGCTCTGCTGTGACTTGCTACCTACTCACTTTGGGGGTGTTTGGGTTTTTTTTCTTAAATGGCTCATTGGATTTGTTCAGTTAAGGATTTGGCATGGAAAAGAGAAGACAAAAATCCATCTGGACTTGGTGGAAAGGCTCTAAGAAGCAGGAGCTGAGTTGGCCATCTCTGGGACCAGCCCAAGGAGAGGGGATGCAGAGGTCCTCCTGCACAGCACCGGTGGGGCAGAAGCCTTCATGGAGAGGAGGAGAACCAACAGCCTAGCTGAAATGAAAAATTTAGGCCAAGCTAAGGTGTTTTCCCTCCCATCTGACCCAAGTTATTGAGAGCTTAGCTTGTTTACATTGAAGCCTCTGAGGACAACTGGGGGAATTTCCCTACTGCAGCAGTTGATGCAACAGCCCTGACCAACTGTCCTTCCTCTGTGTGACAGGATTCACGTCCCTATAAAATGAAGTGAATATGCAGATTTTTGGAAGGAACCTGGGAGGAGATGATCATCTGCCATGGGTTTGATTTTTCTTAGATACCAACAACCCCACCCAATATGTTTTTGGTTTATTAAGACATTTAGGCCAGCATCTGTTGAGAAAGCAAACTGCAACGTAGGATTTTGGCCAGCCTCTGCAGATCATTGTTTCATCTGCAGTAAGACCCTGATTCCTTTTTTTATTTTTTTTTTCAAGAATAGACATAGCCTGTGGATTATGTGAGGCTTTTGGCAGGTTTTTCACGGCCTTTGTTTCAACTTTGCTGAAATCCCTGGCTGCAGCGTGATGGATCGAGCAGACGTGGAGTCCTGTGTAACCGCTGCACATACCCTGGGTCTGTGGCAGAAATCAGGGAGGATTGGGGAAAACTGGGGACAACCTTTGTGCTTCTGGTGAAAAGCCTGCGAAGGCTCATTTGTGGGCTTATTAGCAAAACCCAATCTGTTAGAAATTATTTGATGTCAGTTGACGTTAAGAGAGACTCTTTTCTTTTCGCATTAGAAGAACAGGAACGTTTTAATTATCTATGTTTACTAATGCTGGAAATTACTTCTGTGGATGGTGCATTGAGTAAGGAAGGCAAATTCTGCCTTTGCTTGATAGAGCAGTTTTAAATTCAGTTTTTAGGCTCAGTGCAAATAAATAGAAATACAAATTTTCAAGTGTCTGAAATGAGTTTTGCCAGGTCTCCTCTTGCATTGATGATGTTAGCTTTTGGAGCCAGTATCTACCTTCATGGGAGATTTATGTGCTTAAGTTCTTTTTCTGCTAAAAAAATTGCCTTCAGCTTCCCAGAGGGATCCTGCAGACGTCGTGCTCCTCGTGTGATAACCATCTTGGAAAGTAATTGGGGGGAAAAAGGGAGGTGAGGATTGTGAAGCAGCCAGTGCTTGCATCCAGCCTTCTCTTCTGGGTCCGTTTTTTGAATGAGGATGGTTTGGGTTGGAAGGGACTTCCCAAGTTCATCTGGTCCAACACCCCCTGCAATGAGCAGGGTCACCTTTGTCTTCATCGGGCGCGAAGCTCTGAGCCAAAACTCGTGTCAGATAACTTTCTGGTTATTTGAAAGAAAGTCTGAAGGAAAAGTTCAGATCTTTTACAAGAAGAACTGCTAGAAATCTGAATTTATTTCTGTTACTCCCCACCAGGCAGCTTTTGAACCAGTGCTCAACGCTCTAATCCCTTTCTTAAGTATGGGAGGAGAGACAAAAAGCAATGTTTTCTTGCTCTCAAGTTGGAAATGGTTCATTTTTCTTCAGCTGCTCTAACATAATACCCCAGCAATCCTGGAGAAGCAATCTCTGCCTGCCTTGGCTCCAGCCCAGCCCTTGCAGGAGCCCGCCGGCTGTCTGCTCCCCGCCGTGCTCCGCCGACGTTTATAGCCGTGGCAGCGTTGCTGGTCATCCTTCACTGGCTTTTAGAGCTCTACTCATCCAGCCCTCTCAGCCTTGGTTCGACTTGCATGTGGCAGTGAAGTCTTAAATCTGTATTTTGTCCCTGTAATTAAGATACAAACTCCTGCGGGCCGTGGAGCTTTATTTAAGAGGGAAAGCAGGACTTGCCCTTTAGCAAAATCCATGGAACAACTCAGAAGTGGAACTCCCAGGGCATGAAATAAAGAAGCAAGTCGTGTTCTTCTCTTTGCTAATCTGCTAGGATGGTTTTTGTCTCTATTTTTTTACCGGAGAAGGAAGCATAGGATGTACATGATGGGGAAGCTGGAAGTCTCTCCATGCATCAGGTGTCCTTAGTCATTGGCATGAGCCAAGTTTGTCTTTAGAAATTTCCTCGTTGGCATCAGGAGTCAGTTACCTTCAAGCTGTGACCTTAAATGAAAATTAGGAGAATTTGACTGTACCTGTGGCGTTGGCTCTCAGAGGTGATGAAGCAATCAAGATGAAGCTCCACTGGGTGGTAATTGCAGGCAGAGAGCCCGGGAGATGCAGGGATTACGTTCCCATCCTTGCCAAGTGTGGTTTT
The DNA here is from genome assembly GCA_013398125.1 of Aegotheles bennettii. Taxonomy (NCBI): domain Eukaryota; kingdom Metazoa; phylum Chordata; class Aves; order Caprimulgiformes; family Aegothelidae; genus Aegotheles; species Aegotheles bennettii. The sequence continues at coordinate 105,731 of VZRW01012718.1, read as the reverse complement.
ATATGAGAAGATGACGTGATTTGATCCCTCCGGGTCAGCTCACAGCTGGTCTGGAGATGAAGGATGCACATCTGCAGGTCTCAGCCATCAGGAGAGCAGAGGGAGAAGGAAACCAGGGTGAACATTAGATGGGGGACAGTGAGGGATGGCATGGGTAACTGTTTAAGCCATTTAAAATCCCTGTGTTTGCTGACAAATCTGGGACTTGGAAGCATTTAGGCTACTTGGGAATATTACATTGGACTGTTTTGATTAGGAGCCATCTGATACCCCTCTGCCTCGTTGCCTTTGAGACTCAAGAAAAGGCAGCGTGCTGGCTGTGGGTTTGCAGCATCCCTGAAGTGGGGGAATGGATGGTTAAAACTCATTTCTGTTCCACGTTGTGCCATTGAGGGGGGGCAGTCGATGTTGCTGCAGTCCCAGGCTGCTAGAAAAGTGTCCGTGTTTTGCCTGCAGAGCTGAAATGTAAAAAATCTCCACTTTGTTGAATGGAGAGGAACAGAATCCAAATGAAAACTTGCTGTGGATTTCCGGATGACCCAAAGATTATTGTCTTCCTCTTGATTTTGAAAATCAAGATCAGATCGTAGGAACTGGGGTCTCTAGAATGTTACTGAGGACTAATGAAATGAACCTCAAGGTGCTGATGTTTGACTTCCAGTGCCATAGACCTTGCTGATAGATGAAGGTCATAACCTTGGTGTTTTCTGCTTTCCACACCATGTCAATGAGTTCTTCTTAGGAAGTGTTGCAGAGAAAGTCCCAAGTTGAAAGGGACCCTCCAGAATCATGGAGTCTAACCCCTGTCCCTGTGCAGGACATCCCAGGGTCACCCCATGTGCCTGAGAGCATCATCCAAACGCTGCTTGAGCTCAGGCAGGGTTGGTGCTGTGCCCACTGCCCTGGGGAGCTGTGCCAGTGCTCCACCACCCTCTGGGTGACAAACCTTCTCCTGACACCCAACCTGAACCTCCCCTGATTCAGCTCCTGCTGTTACCCTGAGTCCTGTCATAAACCACTTAAGTTTCCCATCGTCTGTGTCAAATCATAAATGGTTTCCCTGGGATAAAAATATGGCCTTGGATGGTTTCAGAAACATGGCTTTGGTGCTTCTAGTCCTCATCAGAGATGTTCTGAGCAGGTCTGATGTCTGCATGGAGGCATTTGGTTAGGATAATCGGCTTGTGTAGACTTCGAGTGACAGCATCTCTGTATCAATCCAGAGCTGCTAACTCTGGGCTCAATAATTTTCACCTAGACTTAACAATTTCTTTATTGACATGGAAATGGAGCAAAGAGCAGTCAATGACTCCAAGTATTTAGGTCTGACTTACATATAAGCATGTCACCATCTATTCTGGTAGAGAGAGCGTGAGCTCTGAATTTGTCCAGAAATTAAGATGGACCTGAATCTGCAGAAAAGGAGGTGGTTTTTTCCCAGCAGTTCGTGGCTGGTTCCACTTAATTTGTCGACACCATTTGCTCAAGTGTCTGTATTTACATAACTGATTTATTTGGTTCTCTCTGCACACTGGTTTCTGTTACGGCTGATTAGGGATTGTCGCCTCGCCGGGAACTGGCGTCTTTTGGGAGTAAATATCAGGTGCCAATAGCAGAGTAAACATCAGGTGCTTTTCAAAAGAGTTCTTCCTGCTTCTAACTCCTCCCCACTCTGAAAAACACCAAAAAACCCCTCCACTTGGTGATCTCTCAGACTGATGACACTATTTCACTTGTGTGTAAAGTAATTTGTATGAGGTCATCTGGACAGCACTAGAAAGTTGACTTATTTTGCCAACGCAAAGTGTGGGAGGGAGGAGCTGTGCTGGGAATGAAGGATACGAGTGGGAATTGCTAAATTCAGTGACCAAATGTGGAAAATCAGGTTCCCTTGAATACCGTGGTGTCTGATTGCTGCTGGGTTTGTCTGCTGAGATGTCTCCTCCCAGTGTCTACCTCGTTTTTATGCATCGAGCATTAACTCTGCAAGGGCTGGGGCAAAAGTGGTTTAAATGTCTAAAATTAATTCTGCAAAGTTTACCTTTATGAAAATGTTTGCATTTTACTTTTTAAAACCAATTTGATATTTAAAAATCTGTCCTCAGAATAACCATTAACAGCAAGATTTTTGTTGTAGGTGAAAGAAGAGATGCTGTTTGAGGCCCTGGTTACCAGGAAGACGGTGACAGTAGGAGAGAAGCTGATCCTACCATACAAACTAGCAGAGGTCTGTACTTGATGCTTACTATTCGAAGGGCAACTCTTGGGATGGTTTTCAGTGCTTGATGATGGACTCTTAGCTCTGGTGGAGTTTCTTTCCAATTTATTTATTTCCATAAAAATAATATAGGAGAAGGTAACGTGTATGAATCTAGAAAATGGTTGACTTTGCCTTCTGTGCCATTCCTGGAAAGCAGGTTTGTGCATTACTCTGTAGTAGTCTGTAACTGTTTTAATGAGCTATGGTTGTGTAAGTGTTCTCCAAAGCAGAACAATGTGTTGCTGAGTGTAGATGCTACAAGTTAAGAAGCAATCTGCGTACGTCGTTCCTTAAATGCTAGGACTGACTCATCCCACAGCAGAGTGGTGACCTAAGACCTCCAGGAAATTTTGGTGGGGTCCTAAGTGCCTATGTTAGTCATGGTTCTTGTACAGGAGCAGGAGATCCTCTGTAGAAGATTTCTGCTAGGTTTTCTTCAGACCTTTCATACCCGGGTCCTCACGTGATGCTTTGGAGCAGCCACAACTGCCATCAGCCACTCTCAAACTTGTGTGGTCTGCGCTGCTGCTGACTGTGGGGCTGGCACTGCATGAAATGTTTGGGTTGGAAGGGACCATCTAGTTCCAACCCCTCTGCCATGGGCAGGGACACCTCCCACCAGACCAGGTTGCTCCAAGCCCCATCCAGCCTGGCCTTGAACACTGCCAGGGAGGGACAGTCACAACCTCCTTGTTAACCTGTTCCAGTGTCTCACCACCTGCACAATAAAGAACTTTTCCCTAATATCCAATCTAAATCTGCCTTGTTTTAGTTTGAACCTGTTCCCCCTCGGCCCATCACTCCCTGCCCTTGGCACCAGTCCCTCTCCAGCTTCCCTTCATGCACTGGAAGGTGCTCCAAGGTCTCCTTGGAGCCTTCTCTTCTCCAGGTTGAACACCCCCAACTCTCTCAGCCTGTCCCCAGAGCAGAGCTGCTCCAGCTCTCAGAGCATCTCCGTGGCCTCCTCTGGACTCTCTCCAACAGCTCCATGGCTGTGTGAAAATTTGCAACATCTTGAGTGTCGTTTCTGAACAGTCTGTTGTGTCACAAGTAAGGAAGCACATGATGTGTTGTCAGTAGGGTCAGCTGTAGAGATTTTGATTCCTTTTTTTCTAGAACAAGAAAAATCTTTTCTCCCCTTTTGAGATTGTGCCCTTAAGCTCAGTAACAGTTACTGAGCTTTAATCTCTGCAAGTTGAGTGTTGCTTTTGTGCAAGGCTTGAGTCTCCCCTAACAAAGGGCACTCAGATGCTCTTCTTGTGTCTGTGATGGACACATAATGGATGGAGTGTTTGTGTTTTTTTGGGCACAGACTTAAGAAATTGCTAGAAAAGATTCAAAGCGAACTCTAACCACCCTTCTGCTGGAGGTCACTTCCAAATAGCTCTGATGGTGGAACAATGTTCATGTGTGAAACTTGGCAGGTTGGATTAAACTGCTGCTTCTAACCTGGGCCACCAGGTTTTGTATTGGAACAGCTTGAAACAGTCTGACCTAGGTGCTGAGATCAAAGAGCCCCTCTTGCTGCCTAAAATGGCTGAGCATGAGTTCCTGAGGTGCTTTCCAGAATGTTTTTGGTGCTGTCTCTGCTCATGACTCTCAGGGATTCACTTAAAGGTTTGTCATCGCTATCTAGCCCGAGAAACGAAGGATCAGGGTGTGGTGATTGTGGTGGGGGAAGACAAAGAAACACAAGGCTCTGGTGGGAAAGGTTGATGTAATCTCCATGATGAAATCAGTTTGTGAGAAGCTGTGAGTTGCGTTATGGAAAGATAGGCACCACTCGTGCTTTTTATTTACTGTCCTTACAACATTGGCATCCTGACCACCAAATTTTATCCGACAGGGACCTTTCTCTGGTCTCAGGTTCACTGCTGACTGGCTCATGCTCCACATAGTAGAGCAGAATTTGAGACTCTAACTGGAACCTCCCCGTGATAAGAGGCTTTCTCCTGGTCTTCCTCTGGGTGGGGGCGGGGGAGAGGTGACTTAGATCCACCTGAATCAGGAAAGAAGAGTAGGATTCATTTGACATTTTGAAACTTTACAGAGAATATTGATATCTGATAATCCCACTCCTGACTGATTGCACTGGTGGGAACCAATGGGCTGGTGGTTCTCCTTGTGTCTTTTACTTAGAAAGTGTATTTGGTTCTGAAATCTGTTGTCTAAACTGTGAGGGCAAATACTAAATTACTGGTCTCTATGGGTGAACTGGGAGTAAGTAGCATTGGGCTTGTGCCTCTGGCATCACCAATGAGGTAGCTCAGGATAACGATAGAGGTGGTTGTTGAAGAGATCAATTGTGTGTCTCCTGATGGGTCTGTTGGCTCTGTGGATGAGGCACTTGCAGACCAGAGTTTCTTGGTTGTCTTTTTTTGACTCTTGAGTGGTTAGTGAGGTGTTAGAACTATGGAGCTTTACATTGAAATCAGCATTCTTATGTAAAAAGCCTTTAGATCCTCGCGCTTGGGATGGGTTCTTGAGCTTTGATGAGGTTCCTACATGCATCTACTCCACACTAAAGAGACACATATTTGGTATGGGTGGTTGGACTTGACCGTGGGGTTTCAGACATTTCACTTTCTGTGCTCTGCACAGGGGCTGACATTTGCTGATCCCTTTCATTGAACAGTGTTGAAACACATGGGGATGCCAACTCCACGTAGAAATACTTCCCATGGAACAGCTAATGCTAATGGGGTCATTCCACGATCACAACCTGGCCCCTGTGTGATCTGTAACCTCGGGGTCCTGCCGTGACAATTGTCACACCCCCCCTTGATAGACTTGAACACAGGAGACGCAGGTGGCCTGGAGTAATCCTCTCCTTCAGAGGTTTGGAGGCATCAGAGCTGGGATTGGACTTTATTATACCAAGTCAAGGCTTTTCTCCTCCATTTTCCCGAGCCGTAGCCCCACAAACGCACAGAGGGGATGGCTTTGTGGGATTTGCAGTGATGCCACATTCCTCTCTGTCTGCATGCTTGCTCGCTGCGTTGTTATTGTACGCTGATTAGAAACACTGTCCTGTGGTTTGGGGCTTTTTTTTTTAAACAGTGGTTTGAGTGCTTGGCAAACTCCTCGTTTGAAACATTCTCCTTCATGACAGTTATAAATTTATATCAGGCACTCTGGGTTTGTTCTGTTCATCTTTGCAGTAATTCATGCAAAACGAGATATTTTATTCTAGCACGTCTTGACGCTTGGGTAGAAGGTACTGCAAAATGTCCTTGTGAGGACAACCTGCAGACAGACATCCCACCAGCCTGAAGGAGACAGCTTCAATTAGCAACCGTCTTCTCTCTGTTTATTCATATTGTAACCCTTGATTTATGACTTTTCTTGATGGCTTTGACCCCACAGTTGTGTTGGGCTTTGACCCCACGGGTTGCGTTGGGCTTTGACCCCACAGTTGTGTTGGGCTTTGACCCCACGAGTTGTGTTGGGCTTCACCCTCACGGTTGGGTGCCATTTGTAAGTTAGGCAGAAATGTTGGCTTTGTCAACTCGGTTTCTTTTAGTAAGTCAAGACTTTTTGGGTTCTGCCTGCACACAGCTGTTCTGCTGGATGACCTTGGAGGATCTAAATCAGGTTAATGGGTTAAAATGTTATATTGAAGTTCAACAAGAAGGTAGGACTCCAAAAAATCAAAAGAGCTGCCTCCTGTGTCCCAGCAGTTCCCAGTGCTGTTGTCTTCAGCTGAGCAAGTTCTTCCCAGCACACACAGATTTTGTTTTACTCTGTTTTTCACAGGAGGATACGAGATGTGTGATAGCAGCACCTGCTCGAGCAAAGCTGTAGCCAGGAGCAGAGAAACTGTTGTGAGCTGAACTCCCATTTCAAGCTGTGATCTGTTGGTGGTGTGTAGCCAGTGTCTGTCCTCAGGGCATTACAAGGATGGTGGAATGAGTGTGGGGTTCTTCAGGAAGACCCTGCAAAGCTCAATGTGCCAGCAGATTTTCCTGATCGTTCCCTAAATCGTGGTGTATTGTCAAAGGTTGTGTCTGACCATGGCTTTAACATTCAAGCACTGCCCTGTGTCACTGGAGTTACTGGTATTTCTGAAATTAAGGAGCGGCAGTGAAGGAGAGACCTGGCTTTGAAGATAAAAATCAACACTGCTTTGTAGTTGCAACCTCTCCTTGCTGTGGCACCGGTGGCAAACGTGGGCTCGATCGTAGACCCCGTGTCTCGGTCTGCATCTCCAGTGCTGGTCGAAATTTAAACGAGCGAGGACACCACATCCATAAATAATGCTTACGTTTACCTCTGGCAGCTGCCTCTTATCTCCAGAGCCACACTGGCTTGTCTGCCGCAGAGCTGCCTCCTGGAACCATTCATTTTTCCTTTTATAGCAGCTGGATGGTATTTTAATGCAGTATTTGAAACGACTGCGTAATTTGGTCTAGCACTAAGGTTTAGAAGCTTTACGCTGGAGATAAACTGAGGAAAAAGGCTGCACGGACATGAAAGGCTGCAGTTGTGTTCAGAGGTCTTGGTTTGTTGTCCAAAACAGCTGCCAGCATCTTTATTGGGAGTGAAATGGTGTATTAACAGAGCTAGCAGCAGTTAATGGATTTCCAGAGAAACCACAGTGTGTCCGTGCAGCGTGAGGGCAGCGTTTGGTAACAGCGAGCTGGCCAAGGCCACTTCATTTAGTAAATAAAACGCAGTAGCACGGACCCTTTGGAAAGAGAAGATGGATCTACGGGAGCAAGAGAGCCATCAGTTGTGTCTGGGCTGATTACTTTGATTCATAGAATCATAGAATCTTCCACTCCGGAAGATCCCAACCCCTGCTGACATCCCCACTCACCCACAGCACCCAGCACCACATCCAGACACCTCTTGAACACCTCCAGGGGCGGTGACTCCACCACCTCCCTGGGCAACCCATTCCCACACCCAATCACCCTCCCAGGGAAGAAATTTTCCCTGATGTCCAACCTGAATCTCCCCTGCTGCAATTTAAAGCTGCTTCCTCTCGTCCTTAGGGCTATCTTGAACATTGGGCACCACTCTGCAGCCACAGTGTTCTTCCTCCTGCTAAGGTAAAACATAACAGGCACTTGGACAGAGTAGGGAAAAATGGGATTTTAATGGTAGCAGGATAATAATGCCTGCTGAGGGTTGCTGTGGTCCTTCCCCAAGTGCCCCTCAGCTCCAGACCCTGGGTGGGTTTTTTTCCCCTATATTATGATGTGAATTTTGCAGTCCTCTTCCTCAGGTAGGAAAGTTTCATAAGCCACAAAGTTAAAAGAAAAGTCCAGATGCACTAAATATTAAGCACCCTGACTGATGTTTGGTAGGAAACATGCAGCTGGTGCAGGAGCAGAGCACTTGAGTCAAATCTTTGTGAAGAATTTGAGAGCTGTTAAAAATCTCTCTTGATCCTGCTTGTAATCTGAGCATCATCTCAAGCTTAATCTGCACAAGGAACTGCCCTTCTGGGCCATGTCTGTTTTTCTGCTTCTATCTAAATAATTCAAAGAATTTAGGGTTTTTTTCCATCTCAGGTTACTGCAGGGCTCCAAGGCCATTAGTTTATGCCTTGACTAATAATCATAGCTCTCTCGAACCCATTTGACATCTTGACTGGTGGTTTTCACTCCCACTTTCCATCACGCCAGAGACGAGCCCCACATCCGAGCTCCTCAACCCATCCCCACCTTGTTTCCATCCCTTTTGTTCGCTTATCAGGCTGATGTCTGTCACCTCCTTCTCTGTTTTTCACCAGTCTCTGCATTTTTTCCGTGTTCTTTGTCACATGAGGACAAACTCGTTGTCAAAGTAAATACATCTGGTAGTGAATTGCCTTTTGCATCCCTCAGAAACCAGATTTTCCCTGGTGCTCTCAATCCATTTAGTTCTGTTGGCATTTCTGAAGAGAATGACTTTGCAAAAAGGCTTTGCTTTAGCAGATCCTTAGAATTTCCAGCCATTTGTGACCAAGGACGTTTTATCCCTAAGGCTTAGTTAATGAATTATTTCACACTTAGAAGAAGCTGGATGTGTAATTGCCCAACAGAAGGGAAATAAAAGATGTGAGACAGCTTCTTGGGCAACAAGTGACCTGATTTTTCCTTCCCTTTCATTTTGGAAAGCTGTTTGGAGCTGGTTGTTTGATGCTATGAGTGTCACCATAAATATGACTTGTATTTCATTTCATGTGTATTCAGAATTGTAAGTGGCACTTGGCTGTCAGGAACTGAAAGGGACTGAGCTCTATGTCCAGGGAGGTCCCTGCGAGCAGATGTTGTGGAGCATGAAAAAAAAAATGTGTTATTTCCTGCCCCTATGGCAACTCTGCTCTATTGTGATCGCAAGACCTGGGCTGCAAACATGGGTTTTTTCAAGTCCCTCTGCACTGCTCAAAGCATCCCTGGTTCCTGGGATCTGCTAAAACTATATAATGCCAAGATATTTGGAAAATGTTTATTTGCAAGCTTTTATAGAGTGTAATGTGCGTCGTATCTCTGCTTAGATGGCTGGATGCTCTTCAGCAAATGAGTGTTACACACAGGTGGTTATGTGGCCATGGGAAGACACCACCAAACTGTTCCATGGTGGCGCGCAAAGCACCCAAATTACTCAATTCAGGTCAGATTTGCTAACCAAAATATTCAGTCTCCTGAAAATCTGCTATGTGCAGAAAAAGAGAGGGTAATAAGCATTGAACCATGTTTTTAGTGAGAGTAAAGCAGGAGGAGATAGTCCAGGTCTTCTGTCTCCTTCCGCCAAAGGCTGTGTTGAGTTGCTCCAGCCTTTCATTGTCTCAGATGTTCATCGTCGCCGGGTTGGTGGTGACTCAGCTAACCTAGAGTAAGTCCTTGGAGTAGAAGGAGAGTTGGGTTTGTGTCCTTTTGCTAAGTTCACTAGAAGCTTAGGAAACACCAGCGCAGTGAAAGGGGGAGAGGAGAGACCTTTTGCCCAGGAGTGACGGGACAGGCACATCTCTCCCTTCTGGTGGCAAGAAGCCATTAGATACTTTTTTTCATGTCATAAAATGTCACTTCAGCCTGACCTTCTTTACCTGGGCTGAATTTCTTGCTGATGAATGCAAGACACTCAGCATGGTCGTGAATAACCATCACTAGATGATAAACTGCACTGCTTACACTTGGGAGAACATTTCATTTTCAGCATGGTAACGGTTAATCGGCAGAGACATGAGGTGGAGAAACCTTGCAGAGCAGACCTTAGTGAGAGGGAAAAAGTATTTCATTACGGCAGAGAACTGAGTGATGTTTCATTAGCTCATGGAGTCATAGTGGTACTGTCTAATGCCTTTTTCAGGCCATTATAAAGAGGAAAGGAATGGAGTTCCAACGCCAAATGGCGTAACATTACCTAAGATGTTAAAAAAAACCCTCACGAAGGAAAAGGTCATTGTTGCAACTAATCATGAACATTTAACAGATTGAAAATATTAGAGGAGAAAAAGTGGGAAGCAGACAAAATAATTAATAGCATGAAGAAAGTGGAATGAAAATTTTCAGTCCTGAAGGACAAGGACACTTAATGGAATAGAAAGTAGCAAAACTGCTGGAAGCACCTACTTATGCCAAACCCCATTAGCTTAGGAGACTCATTGTCACCACAGGTTGTTAGCATCAGGAGCTCAGCAGGATTCCTTTGAAGACCTGCTACGTTGATGAGTGTATGCAGAATTAACAGAAAAATATTAATAGAAGAAAACTGAAACCCTACAAAGCTTTGAAGAGACAAGTGATCGTCTCTCCTTCAGGACCTGCGGGCAACCTGTCAGTGTAGAACTTCAGAAGAAGGTTTTGTGGGATTTGGTTTCTCATTTTCCCTTCAAAATGCACGGAAGAGTTGTGCTTGGTGACAGAACAGAGATTAGATGGGAGTAGTGGTTTTATTGGACTGGTGTCCTGTGTGTATTTTGTCATGGGATGCAGCATCCTTCCTTTCTTAGGAAGACCAAGTGTCACCATTTGGTCTTCTATTTTCATGATTTTTGATGATTTTTTTCCCCATTATGATCTGATTATATGCCCTAATGTTCCCACGAAGCAGCACATGGGAGATGATGCTGAGACCTTGCTGAATGGAGCTCGTGTCGAGGAGGAGCTCCCAACCTGAAGAACTTCATGGTTGGCAATGTCCATCCGAACATGCTGGGAACCCAGTGCTCACGCGCAAAGATGTTATGGTTATTCTTCTCTCTGCCACCATGGAAATTCTTGTGTGTTAGCTGTGTTCATGCTTATTTATTTGGCACTAAGATCTAGGGAAAAAAAAAAAGGTAGACTCAGATTTCAAGATTTCTGAGCAAAATAAGGACTTTAAGAAGGGAAATGCTGACTTTCCATGGGCTGCTGTGTTTGCAATCAACCTCCCCTCTCCAACTGCCCTTTCTGTTATCAAATTTATTCTCGTCTCTTTCAAGGGTTCTTTTAATTACATCTGATTACTGAAAAGATGCTTTAATTTCACAGAGTCCCTTTTGTTACTCAAATTTAGGCTAAACTCGTGAAAAGTCTTACAAGAACATAAATGAACCATTCCTGGGTTACCCACTCAGCTTTTCCCACGCAGGATGTAATTTTAGTCCAGTTGCTTGGAATACAGGATTTTTTTCTATATAATCACAATCTGAATAAATTTAGATTCATTTCTTCTCAGCCTAAGGCTGTTTATCAACACTTGGTGGAGGTGTAGGAGCTCCGTGGCTGGACAGGATCTGTTGCACAGACAGCTGTAGAAGCTGTAGCAGTCGAGGTGTGACGAGAAATAATTTCCCTTTGAGGAAGCTTGCCAAAAAAAAGAACCCAGCCCTGTAGTGAAGAGAATGATATGCTGGCAGAACACGTTTTTCTACGGTAGTGTCTTCTGCTTGGGAAGGGCCAACAGAAAGACAGGGTTTGGCCTATAAAAGCTGGGTTTGGTGATGCATTGGGCTTCACGGTAAGAACGCTGCTACGTCGGGCCGGTGAAGTGGTGAGCATGTTTCCCTAAATGTAGCCTACAGGCTCCTCCTCGGGTCAGGTCACACATCTACTTCTTGTGCCACTAAGTAACCTATTAATTTATTTATGTATTGGTTTCACGGGGAGAACACGGGCTGAAGGGGAACTCAGCTCATGCTTTTGACGGAACAGACTGGATGAACGTAGATGGAGGAAAACTATTTTTTGTTGGAAAAGTGTTTGAAAGCTTTGTCATCTGCAGTCTTCAGACTTGGCTGCCTGATGACTCTGTTCTTTTACACCTCTTCATGGTGGGCTCATGCTCTACATGGGCATCTTTCAGTGGGCGCACTCCACACCGTCCTTTCCTCCGTGGGGCGAAGCGAGAACCACGACCTCATTTTCTGGAGGAGTTTCATTTCAGGAAGAGAGAGGAATTTTTCTGGTTTCTTTTGATTTGTTACAGATGATATTTTCTAACTTGGGCTGAAATCTTTTTAGGAAGATGGCACTTGTAACCACATGGCTCCACGGCTGAGACTTCGAGAAAATCGCTAACAAGATTTTTGTTGGTTTGGTTTTGACTGTAACCCGGGTGATTTTTCTGAAAAGCATGACCGCAGCACATTGCAGATATTCAGCTACAATATGACAAGATTATAGACAAGGGCTTGCAAAACATCTCTAAAAATAAATAGCAGGCAGGCTCTAGTCTGCGATGGGGATGACAGGTCTCCCATCTGTCCTCTTCCAAGTCCTGCCTACCACCAGCTGAGATACGATGGGTTGGTCCTTGACACCCGCAGAAGGCGTTGTTCTCGTTTCAGATGTTCCACTTTGTTTTCCCTATTAATGTCTGTCTAATGACAGGAGGATGAGTAAGGAGGGCGAAGGCTGCGGCAGCGTGCTGACAGCTCCCATGTTACTCCTCAGGAGTCGTGTTAGCGCAGGAACGGCACGAGCTGTTCCAGCAGGAACATATGCAGGGTAGGGAGCAGTGTAGGGATGAACACATTAACCCGTGATGAAAAGAGTGTGATGACATCAAAAATGGTTTTTAACAGCATTTTTTTTTACATTATTAATGACAAATTGCATTAATAATTGGGTTTCTTATTTCCTAGAGTAGCACGTAAGCTTGCTTTGAAGGACTTTCATGTCAACGTGATGATATGTTGGTGCAGGAAGATTGTCTCACTGAACAAATCCATTGATTTGATGTCCCTCGCTGTGGTTGAGATTTTTTGGGAAGAGTGTTGGCATGGTCTGGGAAAGCTCCCTAAGAATTCCTCTGAGTAATATGGGCTGGGAGGTTGGAGATGGACCTTTGTCCAAGGAAGGTGACCATGGAAGGTACTGGGAAACTGATAGTAGAGAAGGGAGAGCACAAGAAGAATTTAAAAAGCAGGTGTTTGGTAGGTAAAGTTGGAAACTAGTACCAAAATAATCTCTCTGAATCTGAGAACTTTGCAACTGATTTAGTGAAAAAATTCTGCAGTGCCTTCTTGTGTCCACGTTGTATCGGAGAACGAGTCGGTATTGTGTTCTAATGACATTCCAGTCTATTTTTTCTCATTGTCAAATCCACCCATAAGTTCTGGAAGACATCATTGACACTTGAATCTCTTGGATAAAATCCATTGGCAGGACACCCCTCTGCCTCTCAGCTCTGGGGTGATAGCGGACGGTCTCTGCTGGGAAGGCAGGAGCCAGCAGTTGAGGTAGTGCAAGGCTCAGTGGGACTTTTTTTGGATATATTTCTTTGCAGGTACATTCACAGAAATAAATCATAAAAATGAACCTTTGCAGGGAAGCTTATAGCGTTTTTAAATGAACTTTTCCTTTTTGTAATGAGACTCCTCATGCATTTGTCACTCCTCTCCTTCCAACGATCCTTTAAAAGATATTTTTCTTCCCGTGTAATCAAACATAAAAACCATAAAAAAACCCTTTTGGAGGCTGGAAGCAGCATGGTGCGATGCTGATTTGAGTTCTCTGAGGAGAAGCAAACAGGAGAATGACAGGTTTTTGATGTGATGCTAAGATAAAATACGAGTATGGAAAATTACATCATGCTCATCCAGCCCCAGTATGATATAATACTCCTTGATGCCAAGATAGGGATTAAGCTAGAGCCTGATATCCTGCAAGAGTACTTTCCTCTGGGTGTTAAGCCTCTGTTTACTAAAAAAAAAAGCTAGGCCTGCCTGTCTCAGCCTGTGTCCCGTGACCCAGAGGGGAACCACAAAAGCTGCTTAATCTATCTCCCGCCGCAGGACATGGCTGCGAATGTGAACCAGACGCGCGATGCATTCGGTCATAAATAGAAAGCGAGCGGAACAGCAGGAAACCAGAACTCCTCGTGCACGCACACGGGGACTGGGGACCCATGGAACAGGCTGAACCCCATGTGAGACAGGAGAGGGACACCAAAACCTGCGTTTGGACCAAACCTGAGATTCAGACCTCGCCTAATTCCAGCAATTTACAGTTTTCCATCAATTTTTTTTTGTTTTTTTCAAATCCAGAAGTGTTCTCCCAGCCTCGGTGGTGAGCCACAGGGAGGATGTGATGTGCCAGCAGGTTCTGTGTGTGGTGCTACTACACGTCGTCGCCATCCTCCGCGTTTTCTGCTCCTTCCTCACTTAGCTCTGCTTCACAGCGATGTGTCTCGCCCTTCCTTAGGTGTTACTCCATCTCCGAACAGGAGTAACAGACCCAACAAACCATCCCTCGGTGGTTGGTCTCCTCTCTGTACAACTGCAACCCCCAGCTGAAGCCACCTGAAGCTGTAGTACCAGGGCCAGAGATACAAATAGTATTTTAATAGTATTTTAGTACATGGAGTAGCTACTTCTCCGAGACTAGCACTCTCAGTAGTAGCTGGCGGCCCTAAGCCCTACTCAAATAAAAGTATATTCTGAGTGTATTTTATTTAATCATATAATTCAGGAGATCATCATCACCCTGATGCCTACGTGCGCTGTTTTAATCAGCTGCGTGTCCAAGATTTCCTGAGAGTGGAGGTTTGGCATCTGTTCCTCTTCATTAGACCCCTTTATGAGACACAAATCAAGCTCTGAGGAGAGCTTAGATTGCTCTTGATTTTGCTTATCTCAGATGAGCCCTATCCCTACTAGGGATGTAGCTCTTCACACTAAGCATCACTAATAAATATATATAATATTAATATATATAATATATAAATAATAATATATATAAAAATAATATATATATTGTTTAAAAATAGTTAAACATGGATTTTTTTAGTATAGAAACGGATGTATTCCATGATTTACTCATGCATGCAGTATAATTCTGTTGACTAGATGTTTTGAGTCAAATAACAAAACAAATACACTTTTTTCCTATTTATTTTTTTTCTCCCTATTTGATAATTTTATATGTCATTTAAACCCACAGAAGTGATTGGAGGAGGGAAGCATCACCAGAAAACATTAGGTAAATACCACGGGCAAAATTCAGTAGGTATTAAAATGTGGGTTTTTTTCCTCTGAGTCACCTTGGAATAAGACATTTGGGTTACAGTAAGGACGAATGTAATTACAAAGCCAAATTTCACCTTGGAGAATAAATGGGGGGAAAATGGGAATGGCTGATAAAGATTTTAAAACAGACATCAAATGATAAAAATCAAATCCTGTGCATGATCTTCAGATAATAGCTCGCTAAATTGTTTTTTTTGTAGGATATTAGCAGGTTCCTGGGATTTAGTGCCAAATCCCTGTGAGCAGAAATGCCAGTTGATTCATTGAGCAACGCACTGGAAATTTATTCCACCTATTAAAAGAAAAACAAACAAATAGAGCCCTCCCAGAGCCACCAAAATTCTGTACAGAGATTTGATTTTTTTGGAGGGATTTCCTGAAGGGGAAGAATCCTAGTGCTGCTTTTACATTTTTTTTCCTGAACATTTCACTGGAAGCACCTTTCATCCTTGTATAGAAATTCTAGGAAGTCCATCAAAGGCCCTAAGGGAGAAGGGGATATTTCCTTCCTTCCTGTGTTCATATCTGATTTCCTGAAGAGAAGAGGAATCTCTGTTTCTCTTACATACAAGCAGAAGACTTAGAGATTTGCTTAATTAACTCCTAACTTTGTGTTTTACACAAAATCTTGCAAATTTTGCGCTTATTAAAAATCATTTCTTGCCATCCTGGAATTACTCTGATGGGGTTTTGTCAGTATTTGTTGATCCGGGTTGCAAAGGAGAACTTGTTTTCTTCCTAGAGGGCAGGAAACACCCGCACACACGTGTGTTCATGTGCGTGATACGGAAGAGCTGTTGGCTCACTGGGAGAGGAAAAATTCCTCGGTGGTTTCTCTGGCTGCATCGGGATCATTCCTAGTTGAACCAGTTAATTTTTGGAGACTTATCACACGTTCTTACTGGGGAGTCTGCAAGGAGAGTTGCTCGTAAAGCCAGATTTTTTGGGATGCATGGGAGTTTTGCATCTGTAGGGACTGCGTGTGCTGGCAATGGGTTTATAATTTTATTATTGATAATGTCCATCATGAGAGAAACACCCATGGTCTGCAGGGGAGATGCTGAAAAACTGGGGAAAGGACCATGACATTGGGAAGGACATTGTGGTGCTGGAGTGAGTCCAGAGAAGGGCAACGAGGCTGGTGAGAGGTCTGGAAAACAAACCTTATGGAGCCCAGCTGAGGGAACTGGGATTATTGAGCCTGGAGAAGAGGAGACTGAGAGGAGACCTTATTGCCCTCTACAACTGCCTAAAGGGAGGTTGTAGTGAGGCTGGTGTTGGTCTCTTCTCCCAAATTGCTGATGACAGGACGAGAGGAAATGGCCTCAGGTTCCATCAGGGGAAGTTTAGGTTGGAGATTAGGAAGAAGTTCTTTCCTGAGAGGGTGGTTGGGCACTGGAATGGGCTGCCCAGGGAGGTGGTGGAGTCCCCGTCCCTGGGGGTGTTCAAAAAAGGGGTTGATGAGGCACTTGAGGCCATGGTCTGATGGTCTAATGGTCAGGAATATGATGGGATAAAGGTTGGCCTTGATGACCCTGGAGGTCCCTTCCAACCATAATGATTCTATGACTAACAAGGCAAGAAGTCATCTTCTAGGCTGACAACAAGGCAACAAGTTGTCTTCTAACAAGTCTTCTCTTCTCGATCCAATTAATTTTCTAGAGTTGTGCTGGGGAAATGGCATTTAAACACCCTGTTTTCAAGCTTTTAGGAATTCTGGAATGGGTGCCCTCACGTCTACATTGTCCTCCGGTGAAAAACTGGGAGAGGATTTACCAGTGTTCCATTGACTGAGAATTGTTGCAGGTGTCGTGACATCGTGTTGGCCAAGTGAATGGCTCAGCGTGGCTTCATGGGCGTTTCACACATTTGCATAATGCTGGAGAAACAGGCTAAGGGCTGCATGCTGTCACAGCTGAGAAACTCGGCGGGGTTTTAGTCCTCATTAGGGCTTTAATTTGGTGTGGTGCTTATGCTTACTCTCCCGTTCTGCTTTTTAAGTCTACTTCTCATTAAGTTCACCCTTCATAAGCTGCGTTTTTACAGCAGTGACCCAAACCAAATTGCTGCTCTCCAGCACGTGGGAGTTAAAGGGCTTTTTTTTTTTCCATGCAAAATCATCTTTGGGTTTTTCTGCCTCATTTTTCTGGAGAGGAACATGCAGTGCCTCCTACGCTCGGGAGGTGGTAGTGGTGGGGAGATGCTCAGCATCCCTCTGAGCAAACTCAGTGGCTGTTCACATGTAATATTCATTGCTTTTTTGATGAACTGGTCCTAAAAGCTGCTGGTACCCACAGATCCATCACCCGGCCTTTCTGTTCTGGTTGTCCAGGATCAGTCCATCTTGTCCTTTGCATTAGTGGTGAGGGAAGATGGGAGGATCTCCCCATGAGCTATGATGATCAAAGTCTTTAGAGGTCCATAGCTGGCTCTTAAATACCACTTGGGAATAATTTCTTACCCGGAATCGATCAGTGCATCAAGATAATGTTCTTCCTAAGTGATAACAGAAGGGATGAGCTTTGCTTTGCTTCTGCCTTCTTCCATTTTTTTCCGAGTCTCTGTGTTGAGTGATGCACTGCACAGAAATGATTGTTTATTTTAGGCAGGGTTTTTTTAAGCCAAATGTTAGTGGAAGTGTTTATGCTGGTTACAAGAGCCCTCCATGTTGTGTTTTTCTTTGGGTCAAAAATGTTTAAAGTTGGATGTCAGTGGGCTGTTCCAGACCATAGTCTTGGGTTGGTTTGGTTTGGATGGAGTAATTGGGAAGAGGATCTGGCTTCTGCATTTCAGTATCACTATTCACATGTGGGGTCCACATTCCAGAAAATGCTCAGCTCTGGAAGTGTTTGATTAAACCCACAGAGCTTCCAGCAGCATCTTGATGACTTTTTCTTCAGCAGGATCTGTTTACCTTCTGCTACCTGCAATTATGCACAATTCAGCAGTTGTTTCTACCCATCCTCTGTTTTCCAGGCTTTTATTTATTCCCCTTAAAAACTTAGAAATAGTTGAGGTTTTGTTGTTAGAATGAAACTATTGCTCGCTGGTGCTCATATATTATGTTAACCAACAATATGAACACTGAATTCCATCACAGGCTGCATGCTGGGGAACTTCTTGTCCCAGCAGAAATATCTGTAGAAGGTTAACTGGGCGTCTGCCAGGAGGACAGGTCACCACTGTGACCTTCAGGGTCTGCAGTGGCATTGGAGGGGGAGAAGCTGGAGTCAGCAGAACAAAGACCAAGGGCTCTGTCTGGTGGTACATGGGCATCACTTCACCTCACAAAATCATCTGGTGGTTTTACAAGGAGCTGATGTCCAAAAGCAGGGCAGAGCTTGGTGGCTCTTCTCTATGGACCTGTGTCAAGATGAGACAGGGAGGTGTCTTTGGTAAGGGTGTCTTGAATGAAGCCTTAACTGAGCACCAAACTTCTCCAGCAGTATAAATAAAAAGTGGAGGGACAGAGCTTAGTTGGGATGGATGACCTTGTGCCCGGTTCAAGATGTTTTTCTGGGATAGAAGGTTCCCCATTAGATTACACACCAGTAGATATTTACATCTTAAATGCTGATGTTGCTTCTGCACCAACAGCTGGTGCTTTGATATCATATTGGGGTCAAAGAGCTGAAGATTTCTCCTGGTTTGGACTCCAGGACCAAGTCCAGAGCCTAGAAGATCTATGGCACTGCAACGCCAGCGTGGATTTTGCACAAATACAAGCTTGAATTGCATTTGTGGCAGCTCTGCATCTCCCAGAAGGTCCAGGGAGACATGCAGGGGAACGACCTGAGGTTTGAAAAGAAATTGGAAATAAGAAGAGGTTTATCTAATGAGTTTTTCAGAGTCGGTCCATCCAGTGCCCGAGTTTTCCAGCAAAGGGACCCATCTGCTTGTGAAGCACTACGTGTGGGGCAGTCTAATTTTTCAATATTTAAAGCCATGAAATGCAGCTGGCAGCTTGTAGCATCAAAGTGCTCCCTTAGATTTATTTATTATTTAAAAAATAAAAAAATCAATCAGGTTGTGGCAGGGTGAGTAAAATGCTGCTGGTTAAACCTGGCTTTTAGGAAGCAGAAAGGATGCTTTAATCTCAGTTATCTATATATAAGCTGTTGTGGTTTCTGAGTATGTAACGAGGTGAAAGAAGCCATTATTCAGGCATAAAAATATGATTTTCTTTTTTTTTCCCTGAGAACTGTACCAGCTCTGGGCACCCAGCCCCCTGCACAGGCTTCAACAGCCAACAGAAGCAGTTAAAAAAAATAAATATTAAAATAGCCCCATTTTACAGCATCACCCAGCCCTTTTCTGTTTTCTGCTCTTTGTGAGTCATTGCTTCTGTGGGAGAAGGTGGTATGGGACTCTCTGACATGAAGATGGTATTGTTAGAACAAAGGAGCCTGTAAAATTGAAGTTTCATAGATGATAATTTTAAAAATCTTTGGTATTTGATTGCAACCAGCAGAAGAAAATTTTAATTTTTATTCCTTTTTTTTTTTTTCACTTAATTCCCTGCTTTTTCCATGTGTAAGTTTTGGGGGAGTTCTAACCCTTTTGCTTTCCCTGGATTACCTGGGGATTTTGTAAAGGGTGGGTGTCAGGACGATGGAGCCAAGCTTTTTTCAGTAATGACCAATGATAGGACAAGGGGCAATGGATGCAAACTGGAGCACAGGAGGTTCCATGTGAATCTCAGGAAGAACTTCTTTCCTGTGAGAGTGCCAGAGCACTGGACCAGGCTGCCCAGAGAGGTTGTGGAGTCTCCTTGGCTGGAGACATTCAAACCCCGCCTGGATGAGTTCCTGTGTGATGGACTCTAGGTGACCCTGCTCTGGCAGGGGGGTTGGACTGGATGAGCTTTTGAGGTCCCTTCCAACCCCTAGGATTCTGGGATTCTGTGATTCCCTGAGTTCCAGCTCTCAGCTGAGGGCAGAGCAGCGGGGTTGGGAGCGCTGCCGCTGGGCTGGGGAGGGAGTGGTGGTGGTGCTGCAGGGAGGGCAGCAGACAGGAGATGTGCTCCTCTGTGTTTAGAGACTTTGTAATCTTAAGAATGAAGAATCTACTGAGCGTGTACAGATGTGTTTTCCAGAGGCTTTTAATTTGATCCAATTTGGTTTTCTTAGATTATAGATCTCTAAAACACAGGCTGTGGCTGCAGAAACTCTTGAGTCCCTGCTCCAAAACACTTCAAAGAGAGGTTTGAATTCTGAAGTCTCTCTTCCCCTTGTTCCTTTTGGCAGGCATTGCCAAAAGTATCTTGGTTTTTAAGGTAGCCTCATGAAAACATTAAGCCAATCAATTAATGCAATCCCATGGAATAGGCTGCCCAGGGGGGTGGTGGAGTCACCGTCCCTGGGGGTGTTCAAAAAAGGGGTTGATGAGGCACTTGAGGCCATGGTCTGATGGTCTAATGGTTAGGAATATGATGGGATAAAGGTTGGCCTTGATGACCCTGGAGGTCCCTTCCAACCAGAATGATTCTATGGTTCTATGATGATTCTATGAAGAGCCCTAAATACCTTATATCAGGATCTCAGCAAAAGTTGGCCAACCTAACAAGTAGTGTTACTGCCATGTAATAAATAAAATATTTATCCCTGCTAGCCTGATAGTCAGGAAGCCCATTGATTAAAACCTTGTCTCCAGCTTATTTCCTGAATCACCGCTCTCGAGCACTTTGATCTCTCTTGGTTTCAAATCAGCAACATTTCTGGGCATGTGCAAGACGTTGAGCTTGCTTTGATCCCAAAGAGACTGGCGTTGGTGTTGCAGGAACTATTTTTCTTTTGCTTTGTGAGCAAGATAAAAACAGTTTGAGGAGTGCTGTGGTGTTCCAGATCTGCCTAAATGTCAGTTATGAGACTTGCAGAAGAGATGAGCTGTAGGTGACTACCCAAAGACAAGCTGTATGTGATCATGTATATTAATGTTCAATATATGTAGGATAATAAGTACAGGAATTAACGAATACCCCAATAAATACAAGAATGAATGTTTAAGGGTTTCTTTTAAATGTTCTGCTCCATAGGAGTGGGTGTAGGCATGTGGTACAATCCTTTCTTGAGTAATAAGCCCATAATTACAAGAACATCCCAAATATCCTGGATCGATGAGCAGAGGCCAACGGGATGAGGTTCAACAAGGCCAAGTGCTGGGTCCTGCACTTGGGCCATGACAACCCCAGGCACTGATCCAGGCTCGGGAAGAGTGGCTGGAGCTGCTTAGCAGAAAGGGACCTGGGGGTGCTGGGTGACAGCAGCTGGGGAAGAGCCAGCAGTGTGCCCAGGTGGCCAAGAGGGCCAATGGCATCTCGGCCAGCATCAAGCACAGTGTGGGCAGCAGGAATAGAGCAGTGATTGTCCCGCTTCACTCAGCACTGATTCTAGTTCAAGGTTCTTCTTTTCCCCTCGTGAGGAAGCCGTAGGCCATGATGAGGTCTCCCCTCAGCCTCCGCTTCTCCAAGCTGAACAACCCAAGTGACCTCAGCTGCTCCTCATATGGCAACCCCTGGAGACCCTTCCCCATCCTCCTGCCCTCCTTTGGACACTCTAATAGCTCCATGTCTTTTTTATATTGGCATGCCCAAGATCTCCTTGCACAGTGTCTGAGAGCACCATGGTGGGGGTGACCCTGCTTCAGGGGTATTATTCTCCTTTGTAGGAGAGCTTTCAGAGGAGCAGTGGATCTGCCTGCCGGGATTTGTAGCTCCCGTTGGCAGGACCTGAAGAACACCAAGTTTTCAGTGAGGCTCACAGATTTACTGTTGGGGTTGCAGCCCCCCCTTTATAACCCTTCTGCTGGTCCCAGCTGTGCAATATCCACCTTCCTCTTTCTTTGTCCCTGAATAAACTCTTCAAGGATCTTGGTGAAGTTAAATATATATATTTTATATATATATATTTATTTTCAGTTTATTTATTTTCAGTTTATTTATTTTCAATTCATTTATTTTCATTTCATTTCATTATTATTTATTCAATTTCTTTCTTTTCAGTTTATTTATTTTCAATTTATTAATTATCATTTCATTTCATTCTTATTTATTCAATTTCTTTATTTTCAATTTGCCACCAATGATGGGTTTATGGTGTGATCTTGGGCATCATCCTCTTGAACACACCAAAGGAAACCAAGCCAAGGGGCACATCTCACAGCCCTGGAATTGCAGCCAGCTCCCGATGGCGTCAACGCACGGCGTAAACTAAAATTGGAGACAAAAGCTTTGGCGAGGGAAAAATACGAACACTGTGGACATGGGTGCTTGCAAAGCAAAACCCAGTTTAGGGCAGAGCAGGAATTGTTTCCAAGCACCTTTTTTCTGCTCTCTTTCAGGCTGTGACCGTGCGAAACTCCATGGCTAAGTCGTTGTACAGTGCCCTGTTTGACTGGATCGTGTTCAGGATTAACCACGCGCTCCTCAACTCGAAGGACATGGAGGAAAACACCAAGGTAACGTCTCGCCAGCTCTTCTGGCTGCACTCTTGTACTTTTCAAATAAGTAACTACAAGATAAACCATTACCCAAGCTCCTGACAGCACGTTGCTTAACACAGAGTTAATTTTTCCTCCGTTAATATTTTAGACCTCGTTATTTTAAGTGGTGTTTGCTGAGCTGGGGAGAGTGAAGCACCTGGAATAAAATACCCTCAAAGCAGCTGGGGGAGAGGCTTAGTTGTAGCCACAAAAGCCTGTTCCCATCCACCCCCTTCAGGAGCAATGCCAAATAATGTTCCTCCTGGTGTGTGAAACTACAGGACTGTATCTAACTGAGGAGGAAAAAGGGAAAACTTGCTAACAGGAGGTGCTTTGATGAAGCTGCTCCACAAAAATGATTAGAAAAGGTGAACGAGCTGTGATGGCAGTAGGCACTGAGATAGCAGTAACAACTGGGGAGGTGAGATTAGGGGGAGAGAAGGTCACGATGGGAAGAGTGAAGCCAAACTGCTTTCCTAGGGAACGAGTGGCTGGAGAGCAGCGCGGCTGAGAGGGACCTGGGGGTCCTGGTTGATGGCAAACTGAACATGAGCCAGCAATGAGCCCTGGCAGCCAGGAGGGCCAACCCTGTCCTGGGGAGCATCAAGCACAGGGTGGCCACCAGCCAAGGGAGGGGATTGTCCTGCTCTGCTTTGCGCTACTGCGGCCTCAGCTCGAGCCCTGGGTGCAGTTCGGGGCTCTGCAGTTCACAAAGGCCATCAAACTGCTGGAGCACGTCCAGAGGAGGCCACGAGGATGGGGAAGGGCCTAGAAGGGCTGACTGATGAGGAGCGGCTGAGGTCACTTGGATTGTTCAGCCTGGAGAAGAGGAGGCTGAGGGGTGACCTCATTGCAGTCTGTGGCTTCCTCCCGAGGGGAAGAGAAGGGGCAGGGACCGATCTCTGCACTCCTGTGACAGTGACAGGAATGGGGTGACAGCAGGAAGCTGAATCAGGGCAGGTTCAGGTTGGGTGTCAGGAGAAGGTTTGTCACCCAGAGGGTGGTGGAGCACTGGCACAGCTCCCCAGGGCAGTGGTCACAGCACCAACCCTGCCTGAGCTCAAGCAGCGTTTGGGTGATGCTCTCAGGCACATGGTGTGACCTGGGGTGTCCTGCACAGGGACAGGAGTTGGACTCAATGATCCTGGAGGGTCCCTTCTGACTTGACATGTTCTATCATTCTGTGATTCTCATCACACGGGAGCACGCTGACCCCGGAAAGCACGGCCGGACGGATCCGTCCACGCACGCACGCGCTCCCAGCTCCCCGGGGCCTGGGAATGCTGGGCAGGGGCCAGCAGTGTGTGTGTGTTTGGGGGGTGGGGAGGGAGTGTTGTGCATCCAGGCTGAAGCTGCAGCTGCCAGAAGCAGGGTTGTTTTGCTGAGCACTAACATCACGTTGGAGCTGTGCCGTAGGACCGTAGGCTGGCAGTGCAGCCCATCCTTAATTTAACTCCATGGAAATGCTTGCGGAGCGTAATTATAGACTGGGAATAAATACATGAGTATAAAATCTGGTAATACCCTTTTCTGACAAGAAGGGATGTTAAAAAGGGGAACATCCAGGATCTCCTCTGACTGCCCGTGCTTCCTCTCCCTCTGTTTATATTTTACCAAAAATGCTGTGTTCTTTCCTGACTTTTTTATCCAGGTCATCAAAAGCTTTGTCTGGGCTGTAAGGAAACCCCCCCCCACTGTTTGTGTATTTGGTGAGGCAGAAAAGGTGGATTTGTTTTGACACAGAAGTGAGGAAGTGCATCTCAAATACTACGTAATTTTATTTTTTTAATGATCCAATGATTTTTAAAAAATATTGTGTGTTCCGTAATACTTAAATACAGAACCAGACTGGGATGCTGTTGCTTGCTTAGTCAGCATGTTTGTAATAGCAGGGCACAACGGTGGGTGTTTATGGGCCATTAAACTTTAGTTCCCAACCTCAAATCTCAGCAGGTAAGAGCCAGAACAGCCCAAATTTGTGCTGTTGCCCAACACCACCACTGCGTATTAACCCTCTGCTTCCTCCAGCCGAGACTCCTGCACAGCATAGCCAGCTCATCTCCCTCTGTCACCTCAGGAATTTCCAATTATTGACCTCCAGAGTCCTTTATGAACATAGATTGATTTCCACAAGTCCCCCAGAAATGCTGAAAATGCAGGAATCCTGCCCGTTTCAGAGATTCTAGGAGGGACTTTGTGTGCATCGCAGAGAGCAGCTTCGTTAAACATTGACAAAGCCCATTTGCCCTCAAGTTGTTTTACACCATCACCTCCTCTCCCCTTCCTTTAGCCCCTGACTTGGGTCCTTCCAGCAGAGAGGAAGGGAAACGCCTGCCTGGAGCAGGCAGGGCTGGGAATAGCTGCTCCTTTGTCCTCAAGGAATAACGTTGCTGCCAGCAAGTGGCTGAGGGCATCTCAGGCTCTCCAGCTGCCACTGAGACACCAGCCAGCAATTACCACCCTTCTCTACTCCGGAGGAACCAAGCTGATGATGATTGGTTTGTTTCTTCCTAGCACTTCACAATCCTCTTGAGATCCTTCTCAGCTTGTGCTTGAAGAAACATCAGATGAGGGTATAGGTTCTTCTTAACCTCCCATACATGGTGTTGAGGTTGGGCAACACCAACGAGTAACTGGAAGGTGGACTGGGAGCAAGGGTGTCTCCAGACCCTAGGAATAGGTCTTCACTGCAAGGTGAAGGTGTCAGATGGTGGATTTTTGGCAGAGAGCTTTCTTCTATGGCAGTTATAATATGCAGAGGTCAAATATGACTCAAAATCATCTGAATTCAGAGCATATTATGGGAGGACAAGTACTTCTGAAGTTGATGAGGAAAATAAGTATGAAAGTGTATCTCTTCAGGAGTGTAAATTTTGATTGCAGTGGTCCCATAAAAAAAAACTCTTGGAGAGCTTGTATGGCCTTCACAGAAGTTGTCTTGACCAGAGCTACCATTCACCTGGTTGTGGTAGCTCAGGGTTGTGCTGTGAAGGCTGGAGGTTGCAGGAGATGACAAATACTTATAGATGCACATATGGCACGCAGCTGAAATCCGGGTTTGCTCTGCGTGCTGTGGAAACACGTCCAGCCATCTCTGCATCCAGCAAAGTCCTTCTGCTGGGGCAAGGCAGCATTGCCTCAACCACCCAGGATGACCGCCTTGACCAGAACTTCTGCTCAACCAAACTGGTGGTGGAGATGGTATTTGTGGGTGCAGATGGCACATGGTGAGAAAGCTATTCAATTGCTGGTGGACCAGCTGGTTTGGTGATAGGTGGGAAGAAGGCCTAGATGCTAACAAAGTCCAGACCTCAGGAGAACTCGGGTTAATGGGAATGGAGACAATTTTCATATCCCAATATGTGTGTTTATTTGATGTCAGCAGTAAGGAGAAGATCAAAAGCTGAAGCTGGGTAACCAAAATAAACACCCGGCCGTCGCTCTTGCGCTGCTTTTTCAAGCGAGCATTTGGAAGATGTAAATCAGACCTTTGATATCCAAATTTAGTGAATTGTACAGTGAATTATTTTGGGGAAACGCAGTGGGATTTGGCTTATCTTGCTTGCTGACAGGATTTGTAGCGTGTTGTTTCTGAACCGAGTTGTGAATAAGTTATTTGATCCCACTTGGGTTGTGCTCGTAGCGGTGCTGCTGTGTATTGCTTTCACTCCAACTCCGTTTTCCTCTGTCTTCTCTCTATTGCTTCTCGCTTCTTTTATGTTCTCATGATGCCCTACAAACTGTCTGAAATTTGACCTTTATTAATGAGGTCGGAGACTTTTTCTCCTCTGGAGAACTAGATTACCAAACCTCAGAGAGTCTCTTATTTAATTCCCCTTCCGTAAATTAGGTTAAGAATTGTTAGAAGTCCGTCTAGTTGCTTAAAATGATGATATAGTGTAGATCGTGGTGGACCAAAAGACATTTCTTCCAAGGGTTTTTTTAAGCTTTTCCCATTTGCTTCTTGTGAAGTATCTTAATTTCTTCCTTAATAACCTTGCTGCTGTTTGCAGATGGGGCACTGCGTATGTGGGGGTGGTGGTGAATGCAAATTAACAGCCATGAAGAATCACAGAGTGTCAGGGGTTGGAAGGGACCTCAAAAGATCATCCAGTCCAGCCCCCCTGCCAGAGCAGGACCACCCAGAGCAGGGCACACAGGAATGCATCCAGGCGGGTTTGAATGTCTCCAGAGAAGGAGACTCCACAGCCTCTCTGGGCAGCCTGGCCCAGTGCTCTGTCACCTTACAGTGACAAAGTTCTTCCTTATGTTCACCCAGAACCTCCTGTGTTCCACCTTGCGCCCGTTCCCCCTTGTCCTGTCACTGGCCATCCCTGAGAAGAGCCTGGCTCCATCCTCCTGCCCCTCACCCTTTACATATTGATAAACATTCATGAGGTCCCCCCTCAGTCTCCTCTTCTCCAAGCTGAAGAACCCCAGCTCCCTCAGCCTCTCCTCACAAGGGAGACGTTCCACTCCCAAGCAAATTCATGGTTGAAATCATGAAGAATTCATGGCCAGGAAGAAAATTAATTTACATTTAATCAACCAGTTAATCCTTGGCTCTCTCACCTGAAGCAGAGGAGGAATTACTGGACGCTCAGTGGCTTTAATGTGCATCTCTTCAATATTTTTAGGTCCCGACTTCCAAATTTGTAGCAAATCACTGCCTCTCACTTAACACAACAGGTCATGATGTCTATTGTGGTGATGTAGATTGAAGTTGCCCTTTTAGATTTGGTGGTGGTAGGTTTTTGGTGGGTGTTTTGGTTTTGTTGGGTTTTTTTTTTACAGCATTGGCTTTGAAATATTGTAAAAAATATTTTTTTTAACAGATAAAAAATAAAAAAATAATAATAGAAAAGATTTCCTCCCCAGAATTTGAAGGAAATCTATTTGTGATGGCCAAAATATACCTCCATGATGGAATGACATCAGGAGTTTGTGCGTGGGGTGGCATAAATCAGCTCCAGCGACCGCTATTTATTGGTGGTTTGGGAACTGGAGAGCACGTGAACGCAGCTTCAAGCCCCTTGTTTGCTGAAAGCCCTTAAAATTGGTGTTTAAATGCCATGGCTGTGACATTTTTCAATGCTTGTAGGATCCTATTTTTTAGGAAAGCATGAGCTCGCTTTTATCATCTCAACCAGAAAGTCATTCCCAACGCAGGGGTCACCCAAATTTTAATCCTTGTGGGTGGACACTTCTAATTACAGGAATTTTGCTGTAGATTTGATACGCTAAATAATAGAGTCTGCCGCAGGCTTGTCCTTGTTAATTTTAAATGCCTGTTTAGCTAAAGGAACAACATTAACACACAAGCTAAATTTGGCTAATTGCGGTCTAAATTATAGCACATTTTTTCTTGATTTCCTTATGGCACGAATTCAAAGCGTGTGTTTGAAGCTGAAGAATTAGAAGATTTGTAAAGGTCAAATTCCTTTGACTGTTTGCTTTCAATATTGGACTGCAAACTTGATCTTAAAGCCAGCCAGATTGCAGGCAGTTTAACAAAATAATTCCATTTACGCGTGCCTCGGTGGAAATAATGCTTTTTCACCTTGCTGTGAGAAATGGCTCTGTCCTGGCAGATTTATGCAGCTTTATAATGGAAAAATAGATATGAATTTTGTGTTGGCACCACGAGATTTATTTTTTTTTGGCCAGAAAACAGAAAAATATACCCATAAATTCCCAATTTCTCATTTTGAAACCTTAACAATTTAAATATGGTGACCCCCTTCTTTTGGGAACTCTGCAGCAGAGGGCGTTGACCTGATTCACTGCAAGTGAGACTGCAAAAGAAAAAAACCCACAATAAAATTTGTATTCTGGAGGTGTTCGGGGAGGTACCCACATAGTCAGTGATGTGAGAAGAATGCTGGTTTTCCCCGTGTAACAACCAGGATTAATCATCCTCATCTTCCCTGTGCGGTTTGATACCTGCAGTGATTTTGTTAAATGCAGATTTATTTATTGGGTTTTTTTAGTTCTGTGCATTTTCCCCTCTCTCAGCTTGTTTAATTTGGGGTGCCAGCAAAAAAATTGGAAAAACTTCAAAATATAATATTTTAATAGGATACTTTTAGAACTGAAACAGCCAATTGTTTCTATATATAACTCTTCTGTTTTGCTCTATAAATGTATTTACACGCACACATTAAAATCTATTTTGTAGCAGTTTCACACAGTAAATGAACCAGCATTCAAAAAAAGGGGATTTTTTTTTCTTTGCTCAATTATTTCATATTAAATTATGTTTGTGCTTGAAAACCTTGTTTAGTTTAAAGTGTTCACTCATGGCAAGGGCTTAACTAAGTCCACAGAGCGTTGGCCGCCGGTGTCAGTAATTCCGTAAGGATTCTGGGAGTGTGAGTGTTTTATCTCCAAAATCATCTTTTTTGTATATTGCAATAGAGACTTTTATCCAGGGGAATTTTCAGGAGCTCTTATGGATTGTAGGGAGAAGCTTGTACAGGATTTGCCTATGCAAGAGTGATGTGGATGGTGTCACGAATGAGAAGTCACTTTGGTTTCCATCATCACTTTTTCCATGTCTAATATAGATAAAATATGAGTACAAGGAGCTTAAGAAGAATTCTTGCTGAAATCCATTTGAAAAAAAAGCTCAATCAGAAGATTTTTGTTTGTTAGGCTGTCGTTTAAGCAATCTGTCTGTGAACAAAAGAGTTGCCACGTTCGTTGGGATGAGCAGAAAGATGTTTGACCCTTGGGACACAGTGAGTGAGAGCGAATCCCTCTGCCAGGCTCAGCCCTCGGGCCGGTGGCTTCCCAATTTGCATCTTCTGGTCAAACGGCTCTTTCTCATGGGCCTTTTGCCAAGTGATGCAAACTTCTGGGAAGCTGGCCAAGGACCTTCAGTAGTCGTCCTTGGCATGGCAGGGGTGGGGATGAGGTAGAGTCTGGCCCCGGAATAGGGAGGAACGTCTCAACGAAGGATAAAGTAGCCAAAGACCTCTTGGAAAAGGAGTTGGAGCCTTAACGTTGTGCTTATATGTTTTTTTTTTATAACTGTGTTTCACTTGTAGCCCAAGTCCATATCATACAAAGCTTCCAGCTCAGAAGCCGGGTGGCTGCTCTGCCCACGGCAGCTCTCTCTGTTCCAGCCGTAGGTGGTTCCCTGGTGAGGAGCTGAGCACAGAAGGAATATTTTCCTCCCACATTACGTGGTCTGTTGAAAACGAACAAGCTGTGGTGCAGAGAGACGTGTGGGCAGCCTGGGTTGTGTTTCTGGCAGTGGAGTTGGGCTGGTCTTAGGACGTAGTCTGGTGAAATCCAGAGTGCAGATAAAACCAGTAAAATTAAACCCAGGGTGCCTGATAGCGTTCAGGTTCTTCTGAGGTGGAGAGGAGGTGGTGTTTCTCCTCCCTGCTTGAGGTTTGCTTCATTTGACCAGTGTTGATGCTTTTACCTTGTGTAATATTTTCATTTAATTAATTGTAATGCATGAACAGAGCCTGTGTGTAAGTAGGATGGCTTTGGTTAGACCCCAGAATGTGATTTGCTAACGAACTGCTGGTGGAGCTCTCCACGCACATGTCCTTCAAATACATCACTCCTTTTCTGATGACAGCAGGACACCATCTGAGTTTTAATTGTAACTGATGATTAATTACTTGTTTAACAGAGCAGTCATACACAGGTTTGGAAGTTGCAGCAGAAATTATACCTATTTAAGCTTGGTTTTCACCCTGGCTCCCTGTGTCAGGGAGGTTTCTCTGCAGTCACATCCCCACCTCCCTCTTCCCCCATGCTTACCAGATTCATCCAACAAGCAGAGGGCTCAAGGAACTGGGTTCTCAAGTTTTATGAAAGCCAGCACCTACATGAAAGAGAAAGGTCCCCATTTCTACTCCCATTAAGGGAAGAAGAGATAGTCTGAGTCCAGGGAGAGATGGGTTGCACTTGCTCGTGGGCCAGCATACATGTGGCCAGTGGTCCACTGCTGTCCCTTGCCTGGCTGGTGCAGGAGGAGCGAGGTTGGTTTGAGAGGAGAGGAGAGGGCCAGGAGGTTGCAAAGCAAACTGTGAATTCACAGTGGTGTTGGCCTCCTTTTACCAACATAGAAGACCTTGGTGCACCTATGGCTTGATGACCATCTCAGGAGGTTAGAGAAGAGACCAAGGCTCTTCAATTTGGAGAAAAGGCTGGGGTGGGATATGGTTGAGGTACACAGAATCATCAAAGTGGTGGAAAAAAGGCAGTTTAGAACAGTAATTCACCAAGTCGTGCAACAGTAGAGGTCTGGGTATGGGTTTAGTAGAAGGAAAAACTTCTCTGTTGTGAACTTCTAGAAGCTGGCCTGAGAGGTTGTGAGGGTCCCTAGCATCAGTGGGTTAAAAAATAAATAAATTGAGAGATGGCAGTTTGTCTATAAATTAATAAAAAAACCTCCAAGTCTAAGAGGACTTATCTGGACAGATGGCCTTTTCCTAACAGAGATCTAAAATTGCATGTTGTCTCTCTGATGTAGGTGAAGTCTTCCAGATGGCATAATATCAACAATTTCAATAAAAATACAAAGTCCTGCTGCTAATTATATTTAATTCTGTGTGTGTGCTTATGATTATGTATAATGTACAAATAATCAATTTATTTTATGTTCTGACTTTCCTTGCAGACTTTATCCATTGGAGTACTGGATATTTTTGGGTTTGAAGACTATGAAAACAACAGTTTTGAGCAATTCTGCATTAACTTTGCCAACGAGCGCTTGCAGCACTACTTTAACCAACACATCTTCAAGCTTGAACAGGTAGGTCTAGAAATATTTCATGCCAATGAGTGTTGACATGAGTTTGATGGCACCAATAAAGTTCTTAATGGTCCCTTTAATCCTTTTATGTTAAGGAGTGTACACTGAAATACTCAAATTTAACTTCTAATTTACCATATGACTTACTGCTACCTGTAGAATAAAATCCAGCCAGGGATTTGTTGGCTTTAAATAAATCTTTTGGGATACAGGTATCATCAAACGCCATGAAGACCTTAACTGTTGCTCATTTGACTCCGTGATCCATGCTCAGAGGGCTCATCCTTGAGCAATTTCTTTCTTGCCCTTGCCTGGACTTGCTGCTGTATGATTTGATATCACATGAATGTTATTTTTCAGCATCCATGGAAAATGCCACCCCAATCTTCTGGTGGTTTTTTGCTTTCCAGTGTTAATTTGTGGGGAGGGAAGGCTCGTGTCACCCTCATACATGTTCTGCAAGGTGAGACTTGAGCTCTTTACAACCTCCAATGGCCATGGCAGGTTAGGGAAGGTTGAACTTTAAGCTTTGCTTTAGTTTTGTTAAGACTGGGTGTCGCTTTCCAGCCTCAAATTAACATGCTGTAAGAGAGAGAACGAAAATACAGGCCATAATTTAGCAGGTAACACGTATGCCAAGATGGCATAGTCTAGTAATTACGATGGGAGGAGGCTTCTCCAAACATCATTTGTTATCTAAGAACAAGCAGGACAAGAAAACTGCTCAAATACCTGATGTTTCATGGATGCACAACATATAATTGGGCTGTATAATACAGTAAATATGTGATAGACCTTCAAAATGTCTTTTTTTTGATGCCAGTCTGCATGCCCTCCCTTCAGGTGAAATTCTTCTTTGAGTGAGGTCAAGGAAAATCCTCCTTATCATTAGTTTTGGTAGAGCTGGTGTGTGATGGGCTGTGCTCTGCAGCCTGAGTCCAGCTGAGATCAGAGACTTACACCAGCCCTTCCGAGAAACCCTGATAGTTTCTTTTTTTCACCTCTACAGCATTATAAAAGATCTGAAGAATCAGACAGAGAAATCTTGAATACGAGGATGGTCAAAAATAAGCAATAGAGCCCCGAGTGGGACATTTGGGATATGTTTGCTCCAGAGTTTGATGTTTTTCTGTTAACTTTCTCCCTTTTTTTGGTCAAGAAGATGGAGCAGCGTTGCTCAAATCTATTTGGTTTCGGTTTTGTAACTGGTCTTTGTATGCTGGTGCACCCTACTCAATAGAAGCTCTAAGAAGTTAATGGGAAAACCTGTCTCTGTTTCTAGGTGCAGGTTTATTTTACCATTATCCACCATAAAAAGGTGAACTAGAAGACTGTTGTGAAGCCAACATAGTTATATTCTCTAAAGGTAACCAATACACGTTCTAGAAGAGACCTAGGGAGGGAAGAACCTTCCTGAAAGCTGTAGAGAGATGATACCTTGATGAGGTGGGATTTCAGGGCGCTCAGGTTTGAGCAGCATCTGCCAGCTTCTCAGGAGCAAGGTGAGATGCCATCATCCATAAGGGAATTCCCGTGCTTGGACTGGGATTTCTTAGCAGGTCAGTTCTCCTCCCTGAGCCTGGGGTAGATGCAGAGCTCCTGGTTGCAGCAATCTGCAATTGTCCTTGGACCAGCTTATAAGCAGTGACCTAATTAGCTGTCTCCTATAAATCTGCCGAGCACACGAAGTCATTAAAGTCAGGATTTGTTGTATGGATGAGAGGAGTGGTTGCAGAGGCATCCAATTGCAAAGGTCTCCTTCCAGTCCTTAATGTCAGAGCACGTCATCTGTCTGGGGCTGGAGAACGGCAAGCTCTGCTGGTGGAGAGTGTGGTCATCTTGACATCATTGGCTTCCTATAAATACACCCGGGCTGTGCGGCTGCCTGAGCACTAAGGCTTGGGTGAATTATTTGTATGGTTTAATCTTTTACTTACCCTCTTCTTGGGGTCATGTGCTGTGTGCAGAGGTTTAATGGGTAGAAAACCAATGACACCTGCTCAGATCTTCCTTCTGAGCTGGCCCAAGGATGGACCTGCTTTTTAATTAGAGTTGCCATGAAGTCTAGGTAATGAATATTGTGTTTCAAGACAGCAAAATACTTCTGGTACTTTGATTTGTGAATTTATCCAAGGTATTTGTGGCTTTACAAGGGTCCTCCTCTGCATCCAGATACAGACTGCTTGGATTTCCAAAGCTCGCCGGGGGCTGGAGACAGATTGCTGAGATACTTGGATGCTTCTGCTGAAAGAAATGACAAATACAATGATTGGCTAAGGCTTTTTCTTCAAATCCTAGCAGAATTTGTGTGCATGGATGGTGTTTAGCCATGATGTAATTGTGGTGGTGGCACGCTGCGGATGCTACAGAAACCAAAATACCTACCTCAGAGTCAGCTACCAGACGCGTGGGATTATTTTAACCTCCATTTTCTGAAATCCAATACAAGATTGGCCTCGGGAACCTTTTTTTAAACCTTCTGTCTGAAGATGCTATTTGCAGACAAGCGGCCCAGGCGTCCTCGGGCAGTCTGGCTTCAGCCTGATGCCTCCTAGAAATACAGCCCCTGTCGCACTGCACACTGAGGGTCTGCAAAGACCTTTGCAATAGCCACCACCTTGCTTTGAGCCAACCATGAGAATGAGGAGAACGCGGCGCTGACTGTAGAAAAATAGGAGGAGGAGGCAAAAAATAGTGAATGTTAGAGTTGGGTAAAGATGGTTATTGATGTTCTTCCACCACTTTATTTTTAAACTGAGTGTTCTGGATGATTCATGATACATGGGAATATGCTTTAGCAGATGTGGGGGAGAGTACAAGAAAGATAAACCCTAACCAAGCCATAAAACCCAGGCTTATCACTCCCAGTCTGTCTCTATGGGTGAACTCTTGGGTTCAGACCAGTAACGATCCATTTATTGATCTAGAAGGTTTGCTGTTGCAGGAATTGTAGCTTAAATCCAGCCTGCCCTGTCACGTAGCAAGGGGGGGTTTCTCCTCCCTGTGTATCTCACAGGTCTGTGGGGTGGAGGCTGGATGGTGGTGGCTGCAGTGGCTGCCTGATGCCACACTTGCTCTGGGCAGCAGGAGGATGGAGTGTCCCTCACCAGGCTCCATGCAAAGGGTGGACATGTTCAACTCTTCCATGCAGCGTGGTCTCATCTCTCCTTGGGCTGGTGACTTCAGGCAAGACGTCCCAGTAGCTCTGAGACTTGTCGGGTGCTATCGAAGCATCCCACTTCAGCAGTGGTTCTCTGCTCCTCCCAGTGTCCTCCTCGAGTGGCCTCCTCTGCAGAGCAGAGAAGCCCAGAGCTGCCACAATGTTCAGATAACACCCAGGTGCTTCTGGGAGAGGAAAACAGCGTTTCTGCATTGCAACTTACCTTCATTTTTTTGCAATTCGAGGCATTGCATGAAATAATTGCTGTGTGTGAAGGAGTCATCTGGAGGTCACCAGTAATGTAACACCCATGATAGGAGTTTCCTCCGAGTTTCCAGATCTTCAGCAGTTTGAGGGCCAGCAATACAAGTTTTTATTTCTTGATGTATCCCATTCTCCAAACTTTGTCATCTTTGACGTCACCAATCTTCCCCCATCCCTGCTTAGACTCATCCATCAGTTACCCCCCCTCCTCCTTCCCCTATTTCCAGCTGATGCTTTGCAAAGGTTGAGAAGTCATTCCCTGGCTTTCCATCCCGCAGCCGTTGATGCTACAAGTTCTTTTCTACCCCATTTTCTACCTCTTGTTTACCTGGCAGACCTTCAGTTTCGAGGGCATCCTTTTATTGTTTCAAAAAATTGATGAATAACCAAGGTTGAGGCTGGAAAAATTAATATTATTTGGAGCACGATCAACTGGCATGAGCTCAGGTGTTGAGCGAAGTCTGGTTTCTGGTGGGGTCCCTGGTGAGCTTGATGACCCAGCCAGCAAACCTCAGCTGCTCAGATAGAAAAACTGAATTTCAGGAAGAGAATTTGTCCTGTGGAATGTCTGCACAGCCATCTAAAGCTCTGTGCATATATAGGGACATCTGTAGGTTTTACTGGTGGTCCTCAGGCAGTGCTGCTCCATCTCCCAGCAGCCTTCCACGAGAAAAACAAATATGAAACATTAAAAGATGACAATTTAAAAGAGAAAGATTGAAAGATTAAAATTTTAAATAAATAAATTGGCAATTAATGAATTAAAATAAATAAATGAAAAATAGACTGAAAAAATAGGTTAAAAATAAATAGGTGAACAATAAGTAGATTTTAAATATATTTACATAAATTAAAAATAAATTAGCAAAAATGGTCTTATCTCTGACTGCTTGGAGCACTTTCTCCCCTCCTTCCAGTAAGGGATTTTTTCTCTCTCATCACTCCGGTTCGGCGCGAACGCCTCTTTATCACCTCTGAAGACAAAAGCCAACCATCAGAAGTCAACCGTTGAGGACTGGGAAGGCTCAGTTCAAATTTCTGTGGTTGTTGGAGATGGGAGAGCAGATGCCCTGCGAACAATGCAGCCATCAGCTGCGGGCCATCTGACACGGGGAGAAATAAGGAGCTGCACAAGTTATCGATTTATTATTTGGCGATCGGCCATCGTGTGCAACTCACATTTGGGAAGGAATCAAAGGATGCTTTGAGTACATAACTTGTACGATAAAAAAAAGAGGATGCATAGAGTTGTTTAAACATTCTCCTTGGGATTGGAAGATGTCAAACTACAGGAATGAAATAAAACATGACTCTGGTCACCATCGATCCCCCAAAGCATTGGCTTGGGTCCTTCTCCTCCCCTGTGTGGCTGGGCTGGGTCCAGGGGGGGGCTTCATTTGCCACCCCCTTGTTCCTGGGGTTCTCCAGATGATGAACATTCATAATATAGAATAGAATAAATCATAATATGTTATATTATGTATATATACTATAATACCATACAGTAGTTTGAATTGGAAGGGGCCTTAAAGACCATCTAGTTCCAGCCCACCGCCATATATAATATATTATATAATATATATAATTTATAATATATATGATGTAGAGTATATATAATATATTTTTTAATATATATAAAAGATATATATAATAGATGAACCACCAGAAGTAGTGTTCTTAAATCCACATAGCAGCATCCTAGGTTGGCAAATTGGAGAACATGCTTAAAATAACACTAGAAAATACTCTAGAAAGCTTTCCTGGTGTGATGTGCCAGTGTAACAGACTTGGCATTTTTCTGCATCTTTTCTACATTAGAATTTGATATCCAGAAGAAACAGGTTTTGAGTTGCTTTGGGGTTTTTTTTTAAATTGCTAATAAAATATCGTAATTGCAGTTGACAGCGTCAAACTCCAGCTAAATGCACCACGAGCTTGTGTTTGCTGGGGAACATGGAATTTTAAGGTTTGAGCATGTGTTTTGACTGGAAAAGAAGGAATAGGCAGACATAGGGAATACCTTGAGCCCACTAAGCAAGTGTGAGTGAATGAGAGAGGGAGGAGGAGCGACTGTTTATTGACACGAGTTTGATGTGAGGAAAGGACAGAGAAGAAGACATTTAGCCTAGAGGACCAGTCTGCTGTTGGCCATGACCACTGTGGAGGTCCCCTTTGTATGCCTGATACACCTTGCAAGGACTGCATCGATAGGCATGTGTTTCCTTTCCTCTTTAATTTAAATAACAAGAATCAAAGAAATTAATCTGCCAGCAGATCATGCAGCATCTTTAGGCTCATGATCCTCCAGGCTGGTGTCAGAGCAGGCTGAGAAGGAGGATGAGGAGGGAACAAGACCACGCCAAGGTGTGTTTTGCCATCACACAAACCCAATTGTCCCCATTTTGAGAGCAAAATATAATTTAGGACTGAAACCTGCTGTTGCCACTGAAACACAGGGAACTGATGTGAGTTCAGGGGTGGATGCTGCAGAGCCGGCTTAGCTCGTGCGTGAAACCCTGGGCTGAACTTGCTCTTTCACATCACTTTCTCTAATAATGAACAATCCAAATGACAATAAATCAGAATTTCAGGCTATGTACATAAAGCAGGTTGTCAGCAGGCGAAGGATCAGCCTCAAAACAAAGCCAAATTCCCTTGCCGTTCACTGAGGAGCCTCTGCAATGGTCACTTTGAAGGAGAAGACCATCTCAAGGGGCACCCTTGCTTCAAAGCCGGCGGTCAACGCGCCGTGAGTGATTTGCAACTTCAAACTGGGTGGCAGAAGAATGCAGGGGGAGGCTGTTTGTCAGACCCCTGGCATTGCCAGACGTTGCCATCAAAATAGAGCAGCTCATAAACCTGTTTATAGATTGGGTATTTATGGAGGATGCAGATATGTATTTATATACACCGTGTCTGCAGGCGCGTTATAAAATATATATATATATTATATAGATCTTTTATATCTATGGCTGCATGTATAAATTCCTTTTGTACTTAAATTGCAAACAAACAAAATTCCTGGTTCGTAGATGAAAGCGTGGGCTTGATGTTCTCTCGAGCATCAACCTTGACGTTCTCTCCTGGAGGGACGTCGGGAACTCACGGCATCTGCGTCGTCTGCAGCGCGTGAGCGCCGGCAGCAAACCAGACGTTGGTCTCTGTTCATCTGGGAACTCTCTAATAATAAGATTGTCCCATCTCAAGGATTTATCATATTGAGCTTGTTTTAATCATCAAATTACATCGGGATGATTCTGCCCATCCATCCATGGCATGGATTCCCTCCTGGATGGACGGATCCTAGGTGGATCTCTCCTAGATGGAGAGATTCCCCCATGCTCATGCCATCCCCTTACAGAGGTATCCAGAAAGGAGCTTTTGCAAGGTTTAGCTCCTTTAGTTTATCATTAACAATGACTTATTTTCATGTAATTTTGAAAACATGAAAGGTTTGTGATATAGTTTACTAAATACAGCTTCATTTCTAATTCTTTAACTGAGTTTTTTGAGATGTTCCTCATATTTTCTTATCCATTGGCATCTGCAGGGTTGTTTCTACCTTGTTTCTGGGTGAGCAATCAAGAGAGAAACAATTTATATCCTTGGGTTTACTGACCTTAAGCTTGGATTTGTGAAGGTTTATATTTTTGTGCGTGTCAAATTGACTCATAATATTTTTTTTAAGAATATTTTGAGATTATTTTAAACTGGGGAAGTCAGCTAGGAATGGAGAGAGACGTGGAAGGGGGTTTAATTCCTGGTTTCTCACTTTACAGACGTCGCCTGAAGCTGAAGCAGATGGTGTTAGAGTCTGGAATTTCACACCCTTCTGTTCTCTCATGAATTTTTAGGCAAAATATATACATTTAAACATCCAAAAGTATCTGCCTATCAACTGCTTTGGAGCGCGTGGCTCTGGATTATGGGAGTTTTTATGACGGGAAGCGTTCCCATGTGGAACTACGCTGGAAAAAGGGATTTTTTGCTCCATTTCCGACTTTATCTGGGGAATTTTCATGGTGTAGACAAGGTTTTCCTATGCTGCAGTAATGAAAGGCTCAGGCAGATTAACTCCTGGGGCTTATCTAGCTTTGTCTGGGGGAAGGGGAATGAGCTGATGGGTTTTTCCTCTGGTCTTGAGGTTTACTTGAGCATTTCCGAAGCAGGGATTGCCGTGCTTTCAGGAAACACAAAATGCCACATTTCCTTTGTGCACGGTTCCACACAAATAATCTATCCTTTTGCTTTATGTTTCCTTATTAATACGCTTTAATTTCCTAGTTGGGCTGGATAAAAGCTGAAATATTTTACCCTTCTTTTTCCCATCAGCCTTGCCCCATCCCCAGGAAAGAGGCGAGAGCGTAGTCCCTGGCTTTGGGCTTTAAATGTCATTTTTTGGGGATGCTTCTCAATTTTCCCTGCAACTACTGGCAGTATCCTGATGTTACAAGACGTCTGCCTCCTGGGCACTGAAATGCTGAGATATTTCTGTGGCTCTTGGCTTTGCAGGTTTTGCAGATGGGCTTCCAACTCCCTCTGGACCTCTTTAAATCATGGCAAATCTTGGACCTTTGTTAGCCCGTGACAGGGCAACAGATTTCATATATCATGGATTTTTCAATGCCTTTTGATTCGAATTTACTAATCCCTCAGTTTTCTGCTTTAAGATAGATGGGAAACTTCTTGTTATGTTTTTTATTTTGTATTTTTATCACGTCTCTCCTGTTTAATTTCTTCTCAGGGTTTCCACGCTCCTCTTCTCTTTGCTTTTTCGAGCTCCTGATCACTTCCTCCAACCACCTCTGAATTTTATCAGATGTTTTAAATTGCAGCAGTGGAGATTCAGATTGGACATTAGGAAAAATTTCTTCCCTGTGAGGGTGGTTGGGTGTGGGAATGGGTTGCCCAGGGCAGTGGTGGAGTCCCCGTCCCTGGAGGTGTCTCAGATGTGTCTGGATGTGGCGCTGGGTGCTGTGGGTGAGTGGGGATGGAGGTAGGGGTTGGACTGGATGAGCTTGAAGGTCCCTCCCAACCTCAATGATTCTGTGATTCTATGATTTTGGGGAGCAGTAGCCCAAGTGAGCAAGATACTCTAGCTAAGTCTGATCTTAAAAATCCAATGTAATGCTTTCTTCTCTTAATTATGCTTTTTAGCGTTGGTTTTCCTTACTCTTGACCATGGCTGGATAAGGAGTAACTCATACTAGAGCATGTGTGGATGGGTAGAGATGTTTTCCAGCACCTGTTGGGCTTGTGGGTATTTTCTACCAACCGAGACATCTGAACCTTTAATTCTGCTGTGGATTAGAGGGTGTTTCTATTTGACTTAGCATCGAAATAAAGTCCAGATAACAGAACTGATCCAACACTCTTATAAAGATAACGGGACTTGTTTCTCTTCAGACTGAACTATAAAATGACAGATGTTTTCTGTTCCTGGCAGGAGGGTTTCCATCAATCTCGTGTCCCAGCTGGGAAGGTTTTTCCGATGCTCAGCACATGTATTTTAATCTTAAATTTTGTTGTTCAGCGTGGGATAAGTGGTGTTTGTACTCAGGAGTCAGGTGTAGGCAGGATTTCCCTGCAATAGTGCTTAGCTGTCTCGTTCCTGGAGTTCTGTTAATTCTTGTGTCTAAAAATGTTGGATATTCTGCCATGTTCTGGTACTTTGATGCCCCAAATTTTACATGCTGATACGCCTCAGACAACGCTGTGTGATATTCAGTGAAGATGGATGCTCATATTCCGAGTGCATGCATTTCAAAGTCTGGATCTGCATTTTATAGCTTCTTTTTTTATGTTTGAGCATCACAAATTGTTTTTTATTGGGTCTGAGCATTTTAAGCTCTAAAAAACATCTCTTTAAAGCAAGAAAAACTCAATTAATGCTGCATTTTCTTAGGAGCCACCTCCCTGCTCAGCCACATCGGTCTCGATACCGAATGCAGCAATGAAGTGAATATAGATACAGGGTTTTTTTCCCTAAAGAGAGGTGAGATGAAGTCACCAACCCCCCTCCCTCCCTCGTGAGCTGCAGCTGAGTCAGAGAAACCAAATCCCCATGAGGCAATTTTGCTGATGCGGCTGCAGCGGCGCGCGCCGACGCACCTACGGCAACGTGGCCCCGCTGCCCGCTGGGTGGTGGCATCTGAGAAGTGACTGTGCTCATGCCGGCAGGATGGGTCCCTGTGGTGACATGTGGCACCAACGGTGATGTACTGCCAACGTCATCGTGGGCCAGGCAGCACAATTGTTTCTAAATGCACAACTGGGAAGCGTTAATCTACTCGTGGCGCCTCAACGAGTCACCAGGAGAGCAATCAGCAGCATCTCAGCCAACGTTTAAATGAATATGTGGAGCTGCTGGGCTCTAAAAACCCCCAAATGGGGTTTTTTGGTTCTTTGCTCAGTTCCTTTCGCTGAGTTTGGGAGCTCTCCAGTGAACTTGCATTGCTCCACCTTCCAGCAGACCTGGTTTCAGCTATCCAGGGATGGGAGGAGTAAATCCATACATTTTTGTTGGAGTGAGGATGCCAGATTTAGGACTCTATGGACTTCATTGCACTAGAAACTTTTGCAGATAGTGGTAATGTCAATGGTTTGGTTCTTGATGTCAGGGCCATGAAGATAACCAGGGGGCTGGAGCACCTCTCCTATGAAGAGACTGAGAAAGTTGGGGGTGTTCAGCCTGGAGAAGAGAAGGCTCCGGGGAGACCTCAGAGCACCTTCCAGTGCCTGAAGGGGCTCCAGGAAAGCTGGAGAGGGACTGGTGCCAAGGGCAGGGAGTGATGGGACCAGGGGGAACGGGTTCCAAGTGCCAGAGGGGAGATGGAGATGGGATGGGAGGGAGAAATTGGTGGGAGGGTGGTGAGAGCCTGGCCCAGGGGGCCCAGAGAAGCTGTGGCTGCCCCTCCCTGGCAGTGTTGAAGGCCAGGTTGGATGGGTCTTGGAGCAACGTGGTGTGGTGGGAGGTGTCCCTGTCCATGGCA
Source organism: Aegotheles bennettii (assembly GCA_013398125.1). Taxonomy (NCBI): domain Eukaryota; kingdom Metazoa; phylum Chordata; class Aves; order Caprimulgiformes; family Aegothelidae; genus Aegotheles; species Aegotheles bennettii. Next base: position 64,355 of record VZRW01012718.1, on the reverse strand, counting down.
GGGGGCTGGAAATAGATGATTTTAAGGTCCCTTCCAATCCGAACCATTCTATGATTCTTGATGTAAAGGCAGACTTCTAGGAATAGGACATTTGCCCCTAAACATAACTTAGTTTTAATTCAAGGTGTAAATTTAAGCTGATATTTAATTAACCTCCAGTCTGAGGGTTTTTTGTTTGAATGAGCTGTGTTTTGTATTGTCTTCATCTTGACCATGTATTTGCTAAATGAAAACCTCACACTGGTTGGATCCAATTCCATAATATTCCGGTACTCTGCGAGGACCTTGCACTCATCAAAGGGTGGCAGAGACCTTATTGTCATGCTTTGAAGTGGAGGAATATTTTGGAGATGACTTTTAAGGGTGGCTCCTGAAGTCTGTAGAAAGGCAGCCGTTAGAAGATGAGTATGGAAATGATATAGATGATTAATAACTGAAACTTAATTAAGTGTAACTTATACACGTGGACAGCGATGACTTTACCCTGAAGCTTCTGCCTTGATGTGGACAATGTGTTCTGCAGACCAGCAAAGACCCAAGGAATTACACTGGTCAATCACAAAGCCGTAGTTAGTTCTCTTGGGCTGTGTTTCTGAAGGCAACCAAACCAATAACTGGAAAAGTGCTCGGAAAAAAGAAATAAGGGGAATTTTTTTCTGTTTAAGCCTTGGAGCAATTGCTCTGGAATAGTTCCTGCTGCTGAGTACGCGCCTGTCTTGAAATGAGAGCACATATCTGAGTTATTGTGGAAAAAGTTATTAGCTGAGGACTTCAATCCCTCTTCATACTTGGCCAACACAGCAAGAGGTTGCGTTGGGGAAGGAAGGGGAGGGAGCAATGGACAGACAGATGTAGGGAACAACCCCACAGCCTGGGAGTGAGTGTTTCTGACCAAGCCCAGAGGAAAAAGAAGAACAGAGGAGGGAAAAGAAGCCAAAATCCTGCAGCTGAAGAAAGTGAAGCCAGGAGGTCTGTGATGACTGGCCTCACGTCATGCACCATCTGTGACCTAGAGCTAAAAATGAGCCCAAAAAAGTAGAGACCTCAAACTCGGGTCTTTTATGGTCATTTACTGGAGTATGTTTGAAAAAACCACAACAGCAACTAATTGCTAATTAGTTATATTGGTTATCTGAGGAGTAGCTGAATTTTTTAGTGTGGTCAGAAGAGTTTTATGGCAACATTCACTGTGCAAAAATCCCATTCAGAGGTAGGGACGTGTAGAGGGAATCTAGAGCAGAGTGATGATGTTTGCCTGGTTTAGATACATGCAAACTTACAACTCTGCATAATTGGGATTTTTTGGGGAAAAAAAAAAATATGCTAAGCCCCAGTACAAATAGTTAAAAAAAAAGTCATGATAATAAATCAATAAGCCAAGTAACATGCACCAGCCACCCATCACCACTAAAACAAGCTCTTCTTTTATCATCACGGCAAGGTTTAATGCTCTCCGTGTGCTCAAGACCAGTCATGAGCAGGCAAAGCTGGGACTAATGGACCCTGCATCCCATTAAGTGTCTGTCAGGAGCAGGCGGTTGATAAATGATGGTGACTCCCATTGCCTCTCCACGCATCGCTGTCTCTCTCTGTTAAATCACTCAGGAGGTGCTCACGGTCGCTCAAGAAACATGTGGTCTTCTACAGTTGGCTGGATTGCTGTTTAGGAGCTTTCTTCCTGGCTTGCACTAAAAATACCAAATCTTAGTAAAAAATATGGTTTTTAATTGCCTGTAGCTTGGTAGGGTCCTGTGGTTGCTGTCCTGCATGCCTGCTGGGTCCTGGCTGCTCTGCAGGAACCTAAGAAAAAGGGAAAAAAATGAAAAGAAACTACAAAATTCATAATGTGGAGTTGTTCTTTGTTTCGGGATTATTTTTTTCCAGTGGGTTATGTTATGTCTTGAACCTGAAAGGTTTTAGGGCCATTAAAAACTCCTCCTACATAGAGTGTATATTGTTGGTGTAAAGGTGTATGATGTCTCAAATACATCATTCAGGACCTTGTAGGGGGTTTTTTTTAGCAAAAAATTCCTTGTGAGACATCTCAAAGCACTTCAGGCTCTTTAATTCTAAAAATAATATATGTGGAGCTTGTGTTAATTTTGGATGAGCACACACTGGAGGATGATACCTGGAACATGGTCTTTTTTCCAAGTGTTTTGCTCATGGAAGCAGCAATAAAAATGAATTGGATTGGTATAAAGGTGCATCATAGTAGTGTAATTTTGTGGATTTCCTTTGTTTCTTCAATTCTGCCATCTCACGATAGAGAAGTAAAAACGCAGCTTGGATTGGTAGGACTTTTTCCAGCACCTGGGGTAAGGTCCACTTCCAATATTGCTGTCTCGAGAGTGAGTCACAAGTTTTAAAAACATGTGATAGTAATGGATTTTTAAGCTCTACTTTCTTCCAAATGTCCTAAAATAATTCCTGCAGGAGACTTCTCGAAGTAATCCGGTTGAAAATCTATCTCGGAGGAGATAACCTTTAGAAAAGAGGAAGAGTTGGAGGTTTTTTGGTGGAAAATAAATAGCCATTTTTTTCCTCAGCATGAATTTGGGGCCAGATCCTTCCTTTTACTGTAAAAGTGGTCTTGGAACAGTGGTTTCTTCTAGCTGGGGGTCTCTTTGTTAGCCCTTGTTGTACAGTTATAAAATGCTGTGTGGTTCCCTGTGGTTTAGGTTGTTCAAGTGGTCCTTTATCGTACAAAAAAATATCGGTGGCATATTAGAAGAGATGTTCCTTTAGGTAAATGGAGCATCAGTTTCCACAAAGCCCTTTGAATTTCACCGTTTTTTTGTTGCTGGCACCCAATGTTGTTATATTATCTGGGGGGTTCTTTCAGGAGGAATACAGAGCAGAAGGAATTAGCTGGCACAACATCGACTACATCGACAACTCGAGCTGCATCAACCTGATCAGCAAGAAGCCGACAGGGCTGCTCCATCTGCTGGATGAGGAAAGCAAGTGAGTAAGAAGCTGTTGGTCTTGCTAATGGGATTTGTTTTTTCACTTAAAAGGTGTTTATCCTTAACTCTTACCTCTTGTGTTTCTTCCCAGGAAGATTCTAATGGCTCACTGGGCTGATTCTCTTTATCTTCTGTCTCTACTTTTGTTTCCGAGGTGGTAGCGCAGGCAGTGGAGAATCAACAAGCTGAGCATTGAGCCTTAACAAATAATAATTAAAATTCTATTTGGAGAATTTCTTCCATTTAATCGCTTTCCTTGTCTTCTCTCCTCATTTCTCTCCTTGTCTTTATCAACTTACTTTTAAAAATTAAACCAGAGTGAACTCAGGGCACTTGTAGGTAGGGTCTTCAGGGCTTCGTGAGCATCAGCGATGCGGCTGAGGTTTGCACCCTTGGTTATGTCCATCCCCCTTATCTTGGTAGAAGTTCTCAGATGAGCAGTTGACTTCTGGGTCAGCCTTTGGATGGGAACTTTGGAGTGTAAAGGATCCCCTGTCAGATACACGTGCTGGTTTTCTCCATGTGGAGGGCAGGGAAAGGCCGGGTGGATTTGCTGGTGTTGCCTTGGATCCGCGTGGCTCTGGTCTGGGACACAAGCTCTCTTCCCACCATTTGCTTGCAGGTTTCTCCTGCATTTCTTGTCTCATTGGCCAGACCCACAGCAGTGATGCTGTCCCAGTCATACTCTACTGGGCCAAACCAGCTGAAATTAGGCCAAGTTGTGAAATACCCTCCCAAGCTGCAGATTTACGTGAAGTTTGAGGATGGAGGATTGGCTTACTCTTATCAAGAGGCTCTGCTCAAGCTCTCTGTCCTTTTTCTTCCTCTTTTCCATGCCATGATCAGTCAAGAACTCCTGAAAATGAAGTTTCATTTGTAGCTAAAACAGCTGAGTGTTTCCTGGACACATGAATACTCCAGAGATGCAGGAGCAGCCTAAGCCTCAAAGCCAACGGCAGAAACTTGGGTTTCCACCTCCATGCAGCAAACATGAGTAATTTCTATAGGGGTACAGTATGCCACAGTAAAAATACACCTATTTGTATATTTATCACTGATTTCAGACCTTTACTGAATGAGTTAGGAGTTCTTCAGACACCAGATATACCTTGTACTTGCATAGAACCATGTGACAGTGCACAAAATAGAGTTTGCTTAGTATCTGCACGGAAGTGGAAGCTCAGAATATTTCTGTTTCCTCATTTGTGGTCAAGAAAGAAGTGTGAAAGCTTTCTTGTTGGGTTTACAGCTATCTTCTTTTGAATTCTTCCCCCTCAGTTTTCCTCAAGCCACAAACCAGACGCTGCTGGACAAGTTCAAGCGTCAACATGAAGGGAATTCCTACATTGAGTTTCCAGCAGTCATGGAGCCGGCTTTCATCATCAAACACTACGCGGGCAAAGTCAAGTATGGAGTGAAGGTCTGTCACCCAGCTGTTCCCAGGCAGTTGTTTTCATTTAAATCATGGGGAAGGAGAGCCCCAAAGGCTCCACAGAGATGTTTTGGAGAGGATTTGGCTAATGAGGGCTGGGAGAGAAGTATTTGGTGAAAAGCTTGACTGAAGTGAGAAGGTGGTGGAGATCGTGTCTCCCTGTTCTCCTCCACGTTGCAAGCTCCATATGTTGGCTTTTTGGGGAAAAATTAGGGACGTGCATTGAGGTTGCTGCTCCGTCCCAGCAATGGGTTGAAATTAAGTATCTGGCTGCCTTTCTGGGTTTGGTTCCTATGGAAAAATCCATTTTTTTTCTTCATTAGCCATTTTTTAATACAGGTTGCACAAGTGTCGGTCTCGGCATCTCACTGCTGCAGGTACTTTTTAAAATCCCATGCAAATGTTTTCAAAGTTGACCCTTCATTCAGGTCAGTTATTAGCAGAAGCAGTTCTGGTGTGAAACAGGCTTGGGATTTATGACTGCAAATCTGTCACTGTGTTTCTGCAGGTGGCAAACATCAGCATCAGCTTTGAGATGCTTCAGAGAGAAGTGCTTGGGGATAAAAGTTATTCTCTGGATGTAAAGAGGTGTCTATTAGAGGGGCAGGAAAAAAGATACAAGTGGGATTCAATAACTGTGTTGTCCCAGGGACGCCTGGCAGATCTCACCATGTCTTGTAGATGTTTATTTTCCTCTTTTCTCTCCCTCCTTTTCCTCCTTCCCTAGGATTTCCGTGAGAAGAACACGGATCACATGCGCCCGGACATCGTGGCTCTCTTGCGAAGCAGCAAAAACGCCTTCATCTGCGGGATGATCGGGATCGACCCGGTGGCCGTGTTCCGCTGGGCGGTCCTGCGGGGCTTCTTCAGGGCCATGGTTGCCTTTAGGGAGGCTGGAAAACGATACGTGGAGAAGAAAACTGGTACGTGTGCCCATCTCCTAATCCTGGTTTTCATCAGTAGAATCATAGAATCATTATGGTTGGAAGGGACCTCCAGGGTCATCAAGTCCAACCTTTAGCTTAGGTCTAATATATTATCACAGTAATTTAAGTAGGCTGAATTAGTAGGAGCTGTTAATCTATTAAAAAACCTCATTTACAACAGTTGTGTAGATTTTTGCTATGCAGAAGTGATGTTTAAAGGTACATCTGGATTTTAGCACCTCGTAAGAAAAGATTTTCACTTTCCTGCTGCTTGAACTTTTCCTTCCTGTAGGATGCATGCATTGGAAAACCTGAATTATTTGAAAAGAGGCATAAAAATTATTCAGTAAATAAGGCAAATTATTTCTGCTAAGAATTCTTGAACTGTTAGTTACATCTGGGGGGGACAAAAAAGGCAATAATTCTCTGTAATTTTCCAAGCTGTTCACCCTTTAAGCTGCAAGAGAGCGTGTCTCTTGTCTAGCACAATTCATTGCTTTGCAGTCATCCAGAACCACCTCCTGCCAAACGTGGGGGCTTTAAATTACAGGAAAGCAATGGTGCATCATCATGCTGTGGCAGGCAATACCTGGCTGTGCTTTTAGACCATTTCTCTGCATAAAGCAATTTCAGAAAGATGGGTGCAAGCTATTACTGTTCATTTCTGGGCACAAGAGGGCTTGAAATTCGTGATGAAATTAGAACCTCAGCAGGGAAAATGTCAGTTGAGTTAAAATTAAGCACAGAGTCGCCCTGTGAATTATTTTTTTAGTCTCCTTGTGCATCAAGGAGAGCCAGGAGCTGGGGCCAAGGAACGTAGATCTGGAAACCGTGCAAGTGGAAAGAGTAATTTTCTTGTATCTATATGTACCAACATATAGGTGTGCAGTGGAGTCCAGGAGGTTTTCAGACAATTCTGGGAGACTCGCTTCTTGCATCACCTTCTCTTCCCATGCCAGAACTAACACAGCAATGGCTGAGTTTCTAAACCTTTTCCAGCACGCGTTGCTGCTCTTTTATCTATCTGCTATGCTTTAGCCTGCTTTCAAATGGCTTTGTGCTTTGTAACCTCTGTTTTCTGAGTCAAAAAGAAAGGAAAAAACCCCAAACCCCTCAAAAAGATGGATGAGGTTTGTTTTAAACTTCCTGACAATCCTCGGGTCATTTATACCCTGAGTTTTGATGGGCATCTTCAGCCTGAATTGGGAAAAGGTCATGAGAAAGTCACCATTATATAGGCAGAACTAGTGGGAGGAGATGACCTAAATTGAATTCCCATATTGAGGTCCACCTTATCCATTGGGAAAGCTTGTCCTACAAGTGATGATGAAGCTGGGACCACTCATGTCCAGCTGCCTCTGCCCTCTTTGGAGAGTGCCATCATCTCCTAGCATGACTTCTGCCCAGGTAGCAGTAGCAGTTAGCAAGGTGAGATCCATAGTGATGTTTTCATCATCCTTTTGCTGGCGAGACCTCATGCCCATCTCCCATTCAGTTGTCCTTCTCCAAAATCTTGCCAAAGCAAGATGGCTTCCACAGCAGATGGCTGTAGAAGAGGTGGACCTGAGCAAAAGTCTTGGCTGGTGGCTGGATGGTGGGGCAGGCTGCTGCTGGTCCTCCCTGCTCCCCAAAAATAATTCAGAAAAAGCCCAAACTGGTGCTTTAATTGGCCAGATCTGAAAGCCTTCTGCCCACGGATGTGGAGCTGTTGATAAAATGATGGTAGATCAGCCAAGAGTAACTTCATGCACATACGTTCACCCATGTATGCACGTTTCATATCTGCATATAATTTTTGGCAGGGTGTGCTGCCCTGTTCTTGGGTTCTGAGGTCCCACCTGCTGCTGCTGCCATCCATCGGGGGCTGTAATTAGTGAGTAAGAACATATCTGAACCATGATTTAGTATTTTTTTTGACTTACGGCTCTTTGCACTCTTGGCTTAACCCCACATGGTTCTCCCTTGCTTTCTGAAGACCTCTCCAGGTCACGCTTGCAATACCCAACGGGGATTTTAATAGAAAATCTCCGGCTTATGTGTGAGCAGCTCTGCAAAATTGTGCTCTGCTTTCTTCTCGCATCATCCTTTCGGTTATCTCTGCGTGCCAGCCAGTGCTGCAGATGCTTCTGTCAGGATAAGCAGCATTTTTTCCTGCTAGCATTAGGGACTCACTGGCTTTTGTGCTCCTGATAGCCTCCTAGTGCAGCTTTTAGTGACTGCACACTTGTCCTCGTTAACCTGGAGGTGAAGAGCAGCAAAGTGGTGTCACGTGGAATTTTGTTGGGTACCTTTCCCTTCTGCTCAAGAGATACCTCGTGGTGCTGCCAACCCTCCTTGGATGAAACACACTGGGAGGGAGCTGGCGAGATGCAACTCCAAGAAGGGTGGACTTCTTCAATAATTTGATTTTTAAATTATTATTATTGAGTTTATCAGGGAGGATTGAGGTGGTTCAAGAGAACTACACGGTTGAACGAGGTTTGTTAACAAACTTTGATTAAAGGAACATTATCAAGCTTCTTAGGAAAGAAAATTGGCCTGTTGACATTTTTTTTGCTGTATCATCGATATTAATTTATTATGCAAAACCTCCCATTCTTTGGTAGCAAAAACTTGATGGAAGAACTGGTGCTGTTCGTATAAACCAGGCTGGAGACTCTCAGCTTTCCCATCTTGGGTTTGCTGGACACGAACCTAAATCCTCACTCTGATGAAGGGTTTGTGTTCCTGGGGCTGTGCCCTGCCTCGATGGGCTCTGCACTTCTGTTTGGCCAACAAGGGTTGCTCCTTGGGTTGGTGCCTGTTGCAGCCGGCCTACACGGTAACACCTTCTCCAAAACAATCTTGTTGACTTCTACAGGTTTATTCCTGAAGCTGGGCACCACAAAACTGACCTCACCCCAAAATAATTAACAAACCCAAACTCCTCTGATTGCCAAATAAAGGCAACCAAAAAGTTGGTCTTTGAGGCCTCGCTGAGCAGGTTGAAGTGGTGGTAATGTGAGGCAGACACCCCTTGACAGTGTTCCTCTGGAAAGTTCAGATGGGTCCTTTCTGGTGATTTAATGCATTGGTATGTGATGCTTCCATACGTGCTGACACAAGGTAGCTCCTCAGTGACCTCATCACACCTCAACGTATCCCTCAGCTGCTTAAACAAAGGCAGAGGTGCTGTGGGTACTGTGTTGCTTCTCCTCCACCCCATCGTTGGAGCTGGACCATCAAAAATTGTCTTGGCCACGCAACCATGGTTTCTTCCACCTTCCAACCTCAAACCTGTCCAGCCTTACTCCAGACTCTGTGTCCTTTGCCCTTGAGGAATACAGAATCCTTGTTTAATGCAAATAATTTCTGTTTTTCCTTTTAATTGCCAATATCTGGGACACAAGATGAGAATTTGGGGTGGCTGTGTCTGGAAGCACCTGTGCGGGGAATTGCGGATAATGCCTGGCCGGGGCACGGAAAGGAGTTATTAAAAGTAAAGATTTATGGAATCATCTATTTTTTGCCCAAATAATCACGGAGTGATTATAGAGGGATTATGCTCTGGCTGATATGGATTATAAGTGGGGTTGGGCCATGGTCTAGCCCATCTTGTGCCACGGAGGAAACCAAGGTTAAATTGTGTCGAGCGCAAAACGCGCGCAACCCTCGAGCTCTCGCGTCCTTCGGGCTGGTTCTTCACCCTCTCCTGGTTTCTGCTTATATAATCTTTCTCTTCTCTCCTTTTTTTTTTTTTTTTTCTTTTTTGTGTTTTTATTTTGCTTCCCAAGGGCATGATGATGCAGTGCCATGTGCGGTTTTGAAAAGTGTGGATAGTTTTAGCTTTCTCCATCACCCAGTTCATCAGAGGAGCTTAGAGATCCTGCAGAGATGCAAGGAGGAGAAGTACAGTAAGGCTCCACCACCCGCCCTTCCCTCTGATACAACACTCACATGCCAAGAAATGGAAACCAGGTGCATTCAGCATAGAAAGGGTTAAAAAACCACCCAAGGAGCCTTCCAGGATCCCACTGGCTGCCTTGTAGCAATTTTGTTGTTGTCATCACACGTGTGATAAGAAGTTCAAAGCACCACAGGTCCAGTAGGAATATTCCTGATAATAGGCTCGTGGCTGCTGCAGCTGGAATTTGGCTTTATTTGTTTTTCATTGGACTTCAAAACTATTTTCAGCTTGTGACGATGCTGTCTCCGAGAGGTTTTATTTAAAACTAAAGCATTTGGTGATGTTATTTTACAGAATGAGTTGAGTAAAGATGCACTTGGTCTCCGTTTCTTCCTCCTCACTCCTCTGTCACGTAATAAACTCATCCTGCATGACAACACGGACACTCCTGCCTGCACTACTATATCATATATATATAAAAATATCAATTTGGTGCTCATATCTATAGATACATCAATTTTCTGCCATTCTTCTCTTCCTTCATGTTGCACATTAAAGCTTACAGAAATAGAGCGCTGCTATGTGCAGTCTGCAAGGGCAAATCCTCAGCTCCAGTTGCTTAACTTAAACATTGTGCAACTTAGATGTAAGTGCAAACCACTGCTTTTTTTCTGCAGAGCTGAGCACGGTAAGTACAGCAGTTGCATGTTAAGTCTTCACAAATATTCTTTTCCTGCTAAGAAACCTTATATCAGATTTCCATGCTTCCTGCAACATGTAGCACTGGGAGAGCAGATATGCTTTAATTCTTAATTTAGACTTTAAATTTAGAGACCATTGTTTTTTCCTACAAGTCCCCACTGTTGCTACAAGGAGTAAGAGAAACACAGTAATAGATTTTCTTGAGTGATGTTGTGCTGTGACCTGGCTGATACTAAGAAACTATTGAAAAGGAAGGTGATGATCAGTAGAGTGATTTTAATTGCAATAGATTTATTAATTTTTAATTTGTAAGTTAGCTCAGCAACATGGGGATTTTGAGGGTTTAATTGGCAGTTGCTTAGGTGTGAAGAGGGAATTTCATACAACTCAAGAGACTCAGTAACAGAGCTTTAATTTAGTGTGAAGCAGAGAAGTTGAGCTCAACATGTTAAAACCTCACTTACTGACTAGTCCACACAGTTTGAATCATAGAATCCCAGACTGGTTTGGGTTGGAAGGGACTTTAAAGGTCATCTGGTTCCAATCTCTGCCAGGGGCAGGGAGACTTCCAACTAAACCAGGTTGCGCCAAGCCCCATCCAACCTGGTCTTCAACACTGCCAGGCAGGGGCAGCCACAGCTTCTCTGGGCACCCTGGGCCAGGCTCTCACCACCCTCACACCAAACAATTTCTCCCTCCCATCCCATCTCCATCTCCCCTCTGGCACTTGGAACCCGTTCCCCCTCATCCCATCACTGCCTGCCCTTGGCACCAGTCCCTCTCCAGCTTTCCTGGAGCCCCTTCAGGCACTGGAAGGTGCTCCAAGGTCTCCCTGGAGCCTTCTCTTCTCCAGGCTGCACACCCCCAACTCTCTCAGCCTTGATAGGAGCGTTTAGTCTGTCCCAGGATAAAACCAGCACCTGGATCTGAGAGTCTCATTGCCATAGTCTGGGAATTGGCCGAGAGCATCCGAGCTGCCAAACGAGTCATTGGCATCTTCCCACCATGGGATGTGCTCCTGCAAGCTGCTTCCCCAGGCTTCTTTTCTTTGGTGGGCTCAACTGGGCTTGGAACGTGTCTCATTTTTGGCTGAGGTTGACCCCAGGGACTTGGCTTTTCCGAGAAGTCAGGTGAGGTTACATCCATGTCATCCTTGAGAGAGTGACCAAACAGACCATCTCCTCCTAATTATGCAATTAGTTCTAGCTCTGCGCAACACTAATTGATTTGATGAGTATATTGAGATTCCCTTTAGGTGACTTGGTACTCAGCTTGTGCAGCCAACTGATTGTTCTTCCCTTCCCACCTCTGCTTCGCTGAGCTCTTGGAGCTGGCAGAATGACCATGCTGTTTTCATGCAGCTGTGATCTGGAAGCCTGAAATAGAAATTCCCTCTTCCCAAGCAATACAATATATTTTGATCCAACCTTGGCTTCATAACTTCAGCCCAACTTGTCAGGTTAGGTGCTGTTTGGGCTTTATCTTTTCTTTGGTGGGGGAGTGCAGGGAGGGGAAGGAGGACAGTTTGCTCCAAAAAAGAACAGTGTGGACTAACAAAATCTTAGAAATACCCATGAAAGCTCATTTTTCACAAAATGCTTTAGGTTAGAGAAGCTTTCAGTGCCTTAATGGGGAAGTATCCAGGCATATATGGGATATAAAAAACAGACACAGCTGGACCTTAGGTGTAAAACTGGCTACAAAAAATAAACTAACGCAGTATTTTAAGCAGATTCCTGATTATTCTCATTTTCCCCCATTACAATTGGGTTTCTGTGCTCTAAACAATTTTTTGCAAAGAAGGAGGTAAAAGAACACTCGTAGGATGAGAAATGTAACCAAAAAATGGCCTAAATGGCAAAAAGGGGGGGATTAAAAAGAGTTTTGAGCTCTAGGCATAGCCAGGCACTCGGATGGATTATCTGGCTCGCTTCCCAAACATCTCTGGCGCTGGAGATTGCCCAACCTTCTCAGCAGGAGTGATCTGGTCCTGCTTTGGAACACAGGCAGGATCAAAGATGACCTGTGACAGCACATTCCTGAATTTTCTTTTGCTCGGATTTCTAGGAGATTTGGACCCCTTTAGATACAATAACTTAACCTAGTGGACCATCAGACATCTCCTGCCCAACCTTCAGGATTTAAGATGTGCTGTTATAATACCTCAACAGGTAAAGGAGGATGGGATGTCACCTGTTGAGGTTTGGTAGGAATTCATCTTCTCCTTAGAAATCCCAGGCTCTGAGGAATGGCAGGTCAGCAGGACGGACTCTGATCGCTGTGTGTTTGCTTTGTGTTCAGAATAAAAAGAACCTTAGGACACCTTTTATCTCAGCATCTGGGCTGTGTTGAACAGGAGAGTGATAAACGTGGGGAGGAGGGGAAATGCTATTGCTTCTTCCTATTCTATTGCAGACTATAGTTTAGATTTCTTTCTTTTAGAGGTGTTTTTATGTTTTCCACATTTTTTCTTCCACTGCAAAAACCTCCAGGTAAGGGAATATACATTTTTCCCACGTTCTGGGGAGCACTGTGATGTTTCCCATCTCACAGCAGCGATGTTGAGACAGTTAAAAAATTGCTCGGCTGTTTTCATGTCAAATTCAAGCTTATCAGGTCCTTAAATAGCTGTAGTTTAGTGACTTGAGAAGTGTTTTGTTGTCAACAAAAATTGTCTTCTGTCTTCCTAAATGCTTGGTACAAAACATTCCCACTTTGGGGAAGAAAAGAGCTTGAAGCGTCTGCTTCTGTAACCATGCACAATAACTTCCTTAGCTAATTATTAAATATAAATTACTCTCCAGCTGCCCCTCTCAAAGGATCTGTGTTCAACAGGCAGTGAAGCCTCCCCGTGCAGTATATCCTACTTGCTATACATGTCCCTGACTGTGTATCTGGAGGAAGGGAAGAAGTGTGCAAGGAATTCATGACCTTTTTTCCAAGCACCTTACTTAATTCCAGGTGTTTTGCCCGTGTTGTCCCATGCACAGCAGAGACCTTAGGAATATGTTGGACATGGAGGACACAGGTGGCTGGCCCCCTCCATCACTGCAACCTCCTCCATCACCCCGTTTGCTTCCTAGCTGGGACAGTGTGTCCCAAACACAACGTGCATGTGTGGGAGGGGAATTAGTAGGCTTGAGCAAACAGTGTTACTCATAGGGGTGATGACTCGGTGGCAGAGAGGTAGAACTTAGTAGATGATGGGTATGTCGGCATCCTTGGCACCCTTGTATGCCCAGCATGTGCCATGACATGTACGTGCTCCTCCTCGCTGTAGTCAGTGCTAAGCTATGGCTCTGCTAATTGCCTGCTGGGGAAGAGCCAGGTGGAAACAGCTTTGTTTCATGTGCTGCTTTAGATATCACTCGGAAGAGCCCGCGGACACCGCTCTCAGATCTCCAGGGAGTCAATACCATCAACGAGAGGACGCAGCGGTAAGTCTCTCGCTTTTACCTTGGCACGACAAGCAAATCTGGGATGGGAGAGCACTGTCTCTTGTTCTAAACAATTCTATTACTGTTTCTCCCAGCTTACTTACTAATTCTGTCTTCTCTTCGTTCTTTCTCTGCTACGTGATCGTGTCTAAACATCTTTACCTGACTAAATGGCAGGCAGAGAAAGCAACTTTTCTGCATCAAAAGAGAGGTGGGGTGGCACACGAGGTGGGAAGAAGCTTGCAAATAAAATTAATGAATATGCTGATATCGAGGAAATCAAAATGTACTGAGGTTTTCTCTGGTGTGACAAGCCCAGTGATGTGTTTGGGTGCAGAACTGCTCTGGTGGCTCTCGGCACTGCTGAACGTGGACAACCTGAGAAGCTATGGGGCTTGAGAGGGTACCTTGTCAAATGCTTTCTTGCTTTTAAGGGAAAAGGAGCATGTTAACTTCAAAAAGGTTGGGTTTTTACAGTTTTATGTGCAGTTTGATTTTTTTAATCCTTCCTTGAAGGTTATGACCGTTCAAGCAACCACTTAATGAGACCTTTTTGATTGAGATCAGGTCTGTACTTTGAGATGCAGATCCGTGCTTCTTCTGCAAAAGGTTTTCCAAAGCTGTTTCAGAATTAAGTAGCTTGTGAAGCAAAATGTCTTTGTTTCAAAGGGTTAGCTGGACACTGATCCTCCTCCTTTTCTCCAGCTACTCTCATGCTATCCTTCTGCAGACCCCAGAAAGTCTGATTATCCAAATCCCACCTCTAAAGGCATGTGGTGCCTCTCTGCTTCCCTCTGAGCAGATGTGTGTGGTGCCACGGGAAAGGTATGATCAGGGCATCCTCAGCTTCAGAAACAATTGCTTGGAGCTGCAGACATTCAGGGGTAACTTCATATTTCACAAGAAGCCCAGAACAAGTTGAGAGACGCCTGAGACTGTCTCCTGAAACGTGTCCATCAAATCCCCTCTAATAGTTGTTGCATCTTAGTGGGCTTCCCTTCCACACAAAATATACACCAAATATATTATTAAACCTCATTTTTTAATTGGTTTTAATGCCAAATGGCCAAGACAGCAATGAGATACACGTTGTTCCTTTTTTGTCCAGGGGAGCAGAAGTGTTTTTTATTGTCTGGCTTTGTTCACCACGTGCCCTCTGAGTGCCATCAAGACTGGAATATCCCTCTTGCCCTGAATTTCTTCCCTTGAAGAGCAGTGGTGGCACCCTGCTGGAGCAGAGCTGAATATTCTCTCATTACATGCTGGCTTATTTTCAGTGGGTGGAGAGGATGTGATTTCCATTAAATTGTTGGAGTGAATTCATAGATTTGCGCCACTTCTCAACTTTGGACAGAAATCCAGCTCGTGCAGGCAATCTCACCCTGTTGTGGACAGATGATGCAACCCTGGTTGTCCTCACATCAGTCTTTCCCACTCCCCCTTTTCATTCTCCTAATGCTATAGCTGCTATGGCTCTAATTTGTTGGGTTATGATGACATGGTGATGTTTGAGGCAGAGAAGGTTGGTGTCTCCAGAGGTGACGTTCACTGTTTCTGTCATCTCTGGTTGCACAAGTTTCTCTAAACGTGATGTAACGTGAAACTTTGTCCCTGTGGAGATCTTCACGTGTAGATAAGAGAAGTTCTACAGTTTCTCTAGCACTCCTTCAAATCTGATGTTGGTGCATGAAGAACATCTGTGAAGATGTTCTTAACCCAAGCCAGCATAGCAGATAAGTTCCCTTGAACAGCCAGCATCAAGGGCAGCAACTACTGTGTCTTCCTTCCATCATCCTCAGCAGTTGTATCCTAACAACAGAGTCAGGACAGACAACTTTATTCCCTTTGCTGATATATTTACAGCAAATGGACTTTTGGAGCTGTCTTAATTCCTGCGGTCCTCCTGGTGTGGTGCCTCAGTAGCACAGGCCATGATCTTTGCCTGTCTGGGGCATCATCAGTGATGGGTCCCCAAATGTCATTTGTGCCCCTTCCTTCTGAATGCACAAACCAGGTCTCTTGTAAGATCTCTAAAATCCAGCCTGAGCTTTCAGAGCATGATTTTGATACCGTCCATTATGGATGGTTTTCTTCTGAAGAATCACGAGTTTCATCTGAACAGTCACATCCCACTTGAGAAGTGTTGGTATTTCAATTACATTGTACTTCTCAAGCAAGAAGAGGTAAATACAGGGGGGAAGGTAACACGTACAGAAGAGAGATTTACTTTAACAGCTTTCCAGCAGATAGACCGGCAAGCGATTTACGGAACTAAATTAATCAGGAATTTGCTTTCAAAGCCATCTCATGATCATGCGGTTGCTGATAAGTCTGCGTTGTACATCCAACCCACAGGATAGCCTGGGGCTTGGTTCTGAAAGCAAATCTGAGGCATGACATCATGCAGGAAGTCACTGGGGAGGATTAAGCGAGCCAAGGGCTCCTCTGATCTCAGAAGAAAGCAAGAAACGTGTGGTTTGCACATGGGAAACCAGGCTTCAGCAGAGCATTGGGCAGCCAGCATGCCTTGGGAGTGCCTTCGCTGGCCATGGAGTAATGAAAGCCATGCCATCACTAACCAGAACCCTCGGGCTGTTTGCCTGCTGGTTTGTGTTTGGTGATGAAATTGTTTCATGTGCAGTGATGTCCAAGCGGCGTGCAGAAAGCAGGTGTGGAGTTGGTTGGGCTTGGCGAGATGGTTGACCTCCCAAGTACCAAACCAGCTGTGTTGGTTACCACACACACGTATCCGTCCTAAAGTGTCCATAATAAACAGAGTTGTCCTTTTATCTCTTTTTTTTCTCCCAAAGCCACGAGGGAATTTCGAGGGTTTCCTATGCTGTAGTCTCATTCATAGTCCATATAACCACAGTTGGTCTCAAGTCCAAGGGTGCTTTGAGGTCGACCAGGATTAATGGTGGGTTGTAGATCCCAAAAGTGGCCATTGAGGTTTAGTGGTACCCATCAAGCCTTGATTTATTTATTTTTTCTCCTCCTGCAAATAGGAGATTTTTGATGGATGGGACCTTAGCTGGGAAGAGGAAGCAGGTGGACAGGAGAGATCACCTGGATTATTAGAACTTCTTGATGGCCTCCTTAAAGAAAGCAGGTCCTGGAGCACTCAGCCAGGGGTTTACTCTGCTGTGATTCATCCTTGCTTTTAATAGTGGTACATGTCAAAATGCTGATTTAATGGGGCTGGGAAGGAATTTGGAAAGCGCTGCGGCAAGGCAGCGAGACAACTTGCACTCTGGTGTCACGTGGCTCCAAGGATCTGGCTCCAGGCTTGGAGCTGGCATGGACTGAACAACTTTACATGCTTTAGTTTTTTAATTTTCATGCAGCACTTGACATTTGCCCTTCCTCCAAGTGAAGACTTGAAGTCAAGGCGCTGCTTTGTTGCTAGACCTCAGAAGTGACCAGTGCTGGAGGCCCCATTTAAACCACCGTGTCCTTCAGCATCCTCATGACCAAAAGCTGGACCTGCACTGAGTCTCCTATTCCTTTTCCTTCTGTTTGAGATACCTCTGGGAGGGGGGGTTGCAGACCCCACATCCTTCCTTAGATCACCTCTATTTCATGTGACAGTTTCTGCAGGGTTTATAGAGAATTTAAAACAAAACCAAAACCACAACAAAAAAACATCTCCCCAGAAACCCACCATCAAACCAAGTGTTGCAGTTGGGTGCAGCACAGGAAAGGCTTTGTGTAACCACAGTGTGGCTCCTCAGCCTGGAAGTTATTTGCCCTGCCGCGAGGTTTTGTTCAGTACCCTTTTTCCTTCCTCCAAGGGAGGATTTTGGTTCTTCTCACCCTTCCCTCCAACTCCTTCTGCAGCCAGGTGAGCGTTGCTGGACACCACAGCAACTTGGCTACATGGCAGAGAGGACCAAACTGGGCGAGTGATTTGTGATTAGGTCCCAGTGAGTGATTGTGGGCCGATCCCATCAGTCCTGCTGGGGCTGGCATCCTTCATTTGTGGCAAATAATTAGTGTATTGCAAATGATATTTGCTTTCTCTTTTCCAAACACAATGGTTGCAGGAAGTAGAAAAGATGGAGTCAGCACCGGCATCGTCTAAGGTTGTGACTATTAATGGTGGCAAGGCTCGTGGCTGAGGTCACAGTCTTGTGTCCTTCAAACCACCTGGGTATCTGCAGACCCAAGCCTTGCAACTGGGATAACTGGGGGCTGTTATTCTCCTGCTGATAGTTTTAATCCTTTTCTGAATATTGTGTTTTTAATTAGCCAATCACTTCATCATCATCTCATCCCACGGGAGCAGATTTACGGCTAGAAGAACAGAGCGGCGACTCTTGTTTTCTACCAAGGGATTATTTTGTGATCTCATTTTTGATTTTGTCCCAGAACGGGGTGGTTTGGATGTCTCCCTAATGCTGTGTGATGTTTGGTGTTGCAGCGATGCCTACGCCGTTGGCTGGAACGGCCGGATGGGGATGCGGCACAGCAGGCTCACCAGCCCTGGTGCCTTCCTAGACAAAGATGGGATATTCGTCAACGCGACCAACAGCAAGCTGCTGGAGAGAGCCCATGGCATCCTCATGTCAGTGCAAACAGGGGGAATTTGGGCTTTATTCCTGGAGTGTGATACACAACATGAGTAGTTAGAGGATTGTAAATAGCCAGGATATAAAAATATGAAGGTTCCAAGTAGACTTGTAGATATTTCATGGTTGGGTCAAGGCAAACCCAGTACGTTTTACGAGTCTGATTTATTTAACTCTTATCATTCGTTTGTAATGATGGACACGGGGAATGAATCTGCCAGTCCAACCAGTCCCCAGATACGACGGCGTTGTGATGCAGTCACATTTTTTAACGTCATATCAAAGTTCCCATTACAAATTGGGTGGGGAAATGATGGTGATGATTCACGCTGCAGCCTCATCAGGAGGTTCGGAGAACATCGCCGGGGTGGCTGGAGTTCACGCGGGGGGTGAGAAAGCAGGAGGGTGGTCAGTCGCTCTCTTGCTCTACCCAAATTACCAGTGTCTCCATCCTTTCCAGTGTAACAGTTCCCTATAATTGGATCCCTTCCTCTCAAACCCATGACACACAATCTGAACTTACTCTGCAGCGTGCCAAGGCTGTCCAGTTTGGGTGCAGCTCATGGGAAGCAGCTGCGAAAGGGGATTTGGAAGAGCTTGTTTCATAAACTCCTTCATTCTGCAATTGCATGGGGGGATTAACCTGAACCATTTATTATCTCCCCAGGCGAAATAAGAACTTCAAAGCCAAACCCAATCTCCCAAAGGTGAGCGAGAAGCAGCGTTTTTACCTTCCTGGTCTGTGGGTTAAGACTGTAGGTACAGTGAGGGGGTGCTGGTGGGTGTGAGGAAAGACCACTTGTGTCTGCATCAAGACCTTGGTCAACTCTGCTTTGTTCAGGGTCTTTAATTTATATAAAACCAAAGGATTTCAGCTCTGATTTATACTTAATCCTCCCTTCTTGGACCTGCTCTGGCTCCTTTTTTCTTCCTTCTGAGGAGTACAAATGTGCTGGTGAAATCTAATCATTAAATCTCTAAAATAAAACAAGTGGGAAGGTTATGGAAGAGGGCTGGTGCCTGATAGACAACAGGCTTGACTAATATTCTGTTTCCCTCCATCTTGGCAGCATTTACTGTATTTTAAGAGGTGCCAGGAGATCTGTTGTATCTGCAGCTCTTAGGGGGTACGAGAGCCAAACTTCCCATGGTCAAAGATGCCCTTGACAAGTCCTCAAAGGAGCTCGAGGAAATGTGATCAGGGGATCTGGTTCTGGCCAAATAGAGTAGATCTACACTTCGAGCCATCCTGTGGTGTTTCCCATTGAGATTAAGTAGGGTGGTCACCTAAGGAAGCCCTGCAGAGGGTGTAAGGAGGGATGTAGCAGATAGCATGGTGAGAAGATGTAGTTACCAAGAACAAATGGAGTCTCTCTTTTCCACAGCACATGCTGGATGTGAAGTCCCTCAAGCACCTAACCAACCTGACGCTGCACGACCGCATTACCAAATCTCTTCTTCATCTCCATAAGAAGAAGAAACCACCCAGCATCAGTGCCCAGTTCCAGGTAATCCTTTGCCTTTGATACAGAGACATGAATCAAAAAGCAAATACCTGCTCCGGGACTCCAAGGTACTGAGGAGGACACTTGCAGGCACAGTCCTGTCCTACCCTTGCCACCGTGGATATGAATTCAGCAGAGGAGGTTGCTTGGGGAACCTGGAGACACATTGCAGGTGTCTAAAGGGTGCAAATGGAGAGAAACAAGAGCGATGGTGGACACTGGGGAGGTTGATGTGGTGGAGCAAGATACCTCGCAAGGTACCTCGCTTGCCAAGCCATCACCTCCTGGTGCTTTCTCCACCGAAACCAGAAACCGTAAAATCCCCAAGTGACATTTTCATGGTCTTTCATGCGTTCTGCATCTGCAAGTCAACCAGAAAGTGACTTTTAATAGGGGCAGAAAGGTCAAAATATTGCTGCGTTGCCTCCAGGCGGGCAGAGGAGCTCAGCAGAGGGATCGATACCGTGTTCGTTGCTTTGGGTTTTGCCAGCCAGCCCTCCCGAGGGAAAATAACCCTCCAAGATGCACACTGGGGCTTGGAAACTGCTGCAAGCCATGTGCACGAGCAGGTGGTGATGTTACAGAGCAGCTTTTTGGTTAAAAATTGGTTTCTAAGCAAGTCTGGATTGGTTTTTGAGTTCTAATTTTGTTGGGGTTTTTGTTTGAGATATGAGTCATTTTTAGAAAGTCTCCATGTGTAGATCTGGGTAAGGTTAAGAATTAAATATATATGCACACACACACAGATATATAGATAGATGTATGTGTATATAACATGCAGAATGCACATCTGTAAATACATATATGAAGCTCAGTCTAGAGAGCAGTGGTTTTTTATTTATTGGTTTATTTTATTTTTATTATTATTTCATTTATTTTTATTATTATTTTATTTATTGGTTTTTTTATTGAGAGCAGGCTGATGACATTGGGCCAGAGGCAGGGAATACAAACGTTTCCTATCCCAGGGTCAGTTGGTTTGGGGTTGTTTTGCTGATAAATGCTGCCTTTGTGGGTAATGCCTGAACAGCTGCTCTGTCTCCTATTGATTTTCACTCTGCCTGTACTTGATCTGTAGCTGTGTTAGAGGATGCTTGAACAGCAACGATGGCTTTTCCAGCTGAGAACTACTGCTGGGAGCCAAGCCTGGACAGGCTGGAGAGG
>VZRW01012718.1:16698-43320 GCA_013398125.1 Aegotheles bennettii | reverse complement strand
GCAAGGTCCTGCACATGGGTCAGGGCAATCCCCAGCACAAATCCAAGCTGGGTGGGGAATGGATTGAGAACAGCCCTGAGGAGAAGGACTTGGGGGTGCTGGGTGAGGAGAAGCTCACCATGAGTTGGAAAGCCCCCATGATCCTGGGCTGCATCCCCACAGCGTGAGCAGCAGGGCCAGGGGGGGGATTGTCCCCCTCTGCTCTCGTGAGACCCCCCCTGCAGTGCTGGGGCCACCTCTGGGGTCCCCAACAGCAGAAGGACACGGAGCTGTTGGAGAGAGTCCAGAGGAGGCCACGGAGATGCTGTGAGGGCTGGAGCAGCTCTGCTCTGGGGCCAGGCTGAGAGAGTTGGGGGTGTTCAGCCTGGAGAAGAGAAGGCACCGGGGAGACCTTGGAGCATCTTCCAGTGCCTGAAGGGGCTCCAGGAAAGCTGGAGAGGGACTGGTGCCAAGGGCAGGCAGTGATGGGCCGAGGGGGAACGGGTTCCAAGTGCCAGAGGGGAGATTTTGCCCCAAAAACCGAAAGGGTGGGCAGCTGGAGAGTTTTGCAGGCAGAGGGATAAAGGAGCAGGGTACAGGGTTAATCCAGGAACTTTGTGTGTCCTTTAGGGATTCCAGTTGCCTGGGGCGTGCGCCAGATGGTGCCTGAGCCATCTGCTGCGGGCAGGATGTCGCTGGCAGCTGATAGAATGGGAATGCCCCCTCCCATGGGGCCCATTCCCACCATTTCCAGTGCTGGGAGCACTTTGCTTGCTGGGCTTTCTGCAGGGCAATTTGGGAAGGGTTTGCATCCCGTCTGGCCCCACTTCCCTCCTACAAGCCTGATGTGGGGCACAATGATGCTGCAGCATCACTGCTGATGGATATCTCCTAATAGTCCTTTTTTTTTGGCAAAAAAGAATGATTTCAGTCTATTTTTAAGACACCCAGGAGCGTGCCAGTGAAGTCTGCCACGTTGTGCTGTTCCCACCGGGTCCTGGGATGGGGGCGATGGGGATGTTCACATGCAGTTAATAAATGCATCCCACAGCTGTATTGCACATGCAGGGGATCTTCCCAGATCCTGCACGTAGATAAATATTTCTGAACATGAAAGGCTTCCCCGAAAGATGCCTTTGAAAGGAACAGAAGGAGAAAAGGCTTCCTGCAAGTGGATCTGTAGGAGAAATGCTTCTTTCTAATATCACGCTGTTTTATTAACATACATCCATAAACTTATAACTCTGCCTATAGTAAGCATGCAGCAGAATGGCTTTTACACAACTGCTAGTCAAATCAGGAGTAATCAACTCCAGAGCATGTTACTAATTCCATGTCACTGATGCGCTCGGCAATTAGAGATATTAAAAATATTTATAGGGCACAGCAATAAAAAAATGCAGCCAGGGAGCCCGGCCAGCTGCTGGCTGACTCAACGTGCTCCCATTTTCGGGATGTTTTTACTCAAAGAGCTTTTGCTTCATCTCAAAGGAGTCCAAGATTTGCAAGGTGGAGGGATGACTCAGTGCGGAGCAGTTGGGCGTAGCGACAATGCCAAGATAAATTCATTTTTAGGGTTGAGACTTTTAATGATGATGCAGAATCGAGGGGAAATATAAACTGGGGACCTGGAAAACCCTCGGTTCTCGGTGATCACAGTTGTGTTTCAGCAGAGGAATCTGGCCAGGAATATGGCCCCATTGAAGGTGTTCTCTAAAAACAGTCGAGGGTTCATAGGCTTGAAAAGTCATTGCAAATTCCACATCTTCCCGTTGCAAAACTGTCCTTGAGGAAATCCCTTTCTACGCCAGCAATAAAGTTTGGACAATTAAACATCAGGAATAAATGGTCAAAACTTCAGAGTTTTGGTGGGATCTCAGAAGCACAATTCGGCGTTATATTTCTCTCCAGCTAATTTGATGGGCACAAAGACAAAACCAACCTCGTTGCTTGGGCTGAAACTCTCATTTCAGGGATTAATTTCCCATCTGCCTGGTTTACTCATAATTTATTCCAATTTTTTTGTTGTTTTCTGATTTAAGCACTTGGATTTTCATTATTCATCAAGGTTTCTTCTCCCTTTCCCAACTGAAGAGGTCTTCTCTGTTGCAGGCGTCGCTCAACAAGCTGATGGAGACCCTTGGCCAAGCAGAACCTTACTTTGTCAAGTGCATTCGATCCAACGCTGAGAAGGTAAATCCTGTGGTGTGAAAGCAGTGCTGCTGAAAATCATCTTTGAAATAGTTTGTACATTTTTGTAGGGGGTTAGAAAGAAAAGAAAGCCCCAAATCGAGTTGGATTTAGAAGGTATTTGTATGTGAGCAGTGGATATTGTCACTTGGGGTGCTGCTCTTGATGAACTGCACTGGCTTTTCTTCTAAGTGTAGGAATATATATATGGAAAATAGATGCTTTTAATTTATATGAGAAATATATTGGGTTTTATAAATGGATTTGACTCCATTGAAGCTCCTGCCACCTGTCATGGAGATTTACACACCCCTGAATTCACTTGGGCTGTTACTGAGCCCTAAAGCTTCTTTAAAATAAAGTTTCTATGGGTGAAGAAGTTTCTATAAAGTTTCTATAGTTCAAGAAGCGTTTGGATGATGCTCTCAGGCTCATGGTGTGATTCTTGGGGTGTCCCACAAAGGGTCAGGAGTTGGACTTGGAGATCCCAGAGGGTCCCTTCCAACTCGGCGTGTTCTATGATTCTATGTTCTATGATATGGAAGCAGACACCTTTAGAATAAGCCACATGATTCAACCTGACTCAGTGGTGCACCAGGGTTTTTTTGGCTTTAGGGATTGATTTATCTCATGGACCTTCAGTTTCAAATGAAGGTTGCAGTGGTGATGGTTTGTTGTGGATTCAGAGTTTCACCCAGATATTTAAAGATGAAGCTTTTATGCCCAGGAGATTATTTACTTGCTCACGATCTTAACCATTATCTGTGTCCTTATTCAGTTTGAGGGGCTCCAAAAAACCTTCTTTATAGCTTTGCATATCTACTTGGCCATTTGGAATTCTCCATCTGATGGCTGCTGGGCAGCAAACAGGGTTCAACCTCGGTGGGATTAGTTTGGTTCCGGGGGACCCACATTCCCTCCTTCCCTTGTCATCATTGCCAACTTGCGTGTCATGCAGATGTAGCACATCTGCTGACTCTGTTTACCCATCCAGCTTCAGGTCAAGGAAACATTTCCTCATCCTTGGCCTGTTTTTCCCTTTCCAGCTGCCCCTGCGGTTCAACGACAGCCTGGTGCTCAGGCAGCTGCGGTACACGGGGATGCTGGAGACCGTTCGCATTCGCCAGTCGGGATACAGCTGCAAATACTCCTTCCAGGTGGGGAAAATATTTGATGGGGGTTGTCTGTATGTTGCCAGCTTGGGTTTCTAACAAGGTTTCTAGCTGGTGTGAAGCAGGGCTGGTGCCTTGGCATGCGGTGCTCTTCTGCTGCGCTGCTGATTTCGGGCAAGCTGGTCTAGACTGAAGCAAACTTCAAGCCCCTCTGCAGATAATCTCATTGATTTTGAACAAAACCAGCATTTTTTGTAACACAGGCTTCCTTTTTCCCAAAAAAAGGGTATCCAGTTTGCCCTTCTGCACATGTTTGGGAGTCACCTGGGAGCAGGGTTGGCCCTGGCATGTCGGTGCTGGCCGTGTCCCACTGGGAGGGTGATTGGCATCCTCTAAACTGCTCAGGAGTGATCCAGCTTTTCCTGTTTTCTTCTTTTCCCTGTTTTTGCCAGCTTTCGAGCACATGTCGATCCTTTCATGCTCTGCTGCTGCTGATTTGTTTCCTGCTGGCAGATGCTTTGGGCCAGATGTCGTGTCCTGCACAGCAGCTGTTTCGAAAAGCAAAGCTGCTCAGTTTTTTTCTTGGGTCCCAACCTTACTTGGGAGGATCTCTCCTCTCGTACCTCCTCCTCTCTTTGAGTCCTCACAGCACTAACCAGTGGAGCATCTCAGAGGTGCTGTGCAGATGCTGGACACCCCCTTTCATAGCAGCCATTTGGAGCATTGTTTGCTCGACATGACCCTGTGGGTTGTGCAGAACCTCTCTCCCCTTGCTGAAAGATGTTTGAACGTTGCTGGGTCCCTGCCTTGATGTGTTTCCTGTCCAACCACAAATGGTGGAGGAAACTTGATCCATAAAATGCCGTCTGTCCTTCTGCTCACTCGATAGATCCCGTTCCATGTGGCTGGTGGAGCAAATCTGTTATTTATGGAAGAAAGGAACACAGCAGGACCCATCTAACCAAATCTCAGTGCTTCTTTTTTTCCTCCTCAGGATTTTGTTGACCATTTCCATGTCCTTCTGCCACAAGGAATCAGCCCGTCTAAGCACAACATCCATGACTTCTTCCGGAAAATAAAACTCGATCCAGACAATTACCAAGTTGGAAGAACAATGGTAAATGTTTATCCTCAGCTCAGCCTTACTTTTAAGATACAGATAGAACATTTACCTCCATTCTGTAATGATAAATTAACATCTTTTTATATGTTTTTAAGTAGTGAAAGTGGATTTCTTCTGTTTGCCAGAAGCCAATGGCTTAAACAAAGCTTTGAATATTAATGAAAATAATAGGGAATGATGTTAAACCATGTCACTGGTGTGGTTGGAAGGATGCAGCCTTCAGAAAACCATGTGCGTAGACACAGCTGGATACTACAGCTGTCATTTTGTCTCCCTGAAGGGAAAGCAGAGGCTCTGTACATCCAAGTTTGGACACTTGCAGGCTGTAGATGAAACTGCAGAGGTGGCTTAACTAAAACCAGCTGCTGAACTTTGTCCTGGGCATCCAGGACACATTAAACAGGAGAATTAAGTAATTTGTCTCGTGGTCTCAGAATCTTGCCATACTAGTGTGGTTTTGGGGGTTTTTTCTTGGGCCAGGTCTTTGTGAAGGAGCGGGAGCGGCAGCTTCTGCAGGACCTGCTCCATCAGGAGGTGCTGCGCCGGATCACGCTGCTGCAGCGCTGGTTCCGCAGCGTGCTCTGCAGGAGGCAGTTCCTCAGCTTAAGGCGAGCTGCCGTGCTCATACAGGTGGGTGATGGTGCCTCATCTCCTTGCAAATTCCAATCCACAAATCCCATAGGTACCGCTGATGGGTAAAATTTGGGTCCCCTCTCCGAGGAAGGAGCTGGCAATCAGGGTTTGTCTCCTAGTGCCGTAATAAGTTGGGAGTGGGGGAGACAGAGCTGGAAAGGTTGCACTTTTGTAGGTGTTGAATTTGTTACCTGGCATCTGAGAACTCTCATGGCTTCTCACTGACTTCACAAATACCTTTGTGAAAGGTGTTTGAAGTTTTAAAGGGGTTTTGTGCCTCTTGATCAGTCTGGAGAAGGATGGAGCAAGTCCTTAATC
Source organism: Aegotheles bennettii (assembly GCA_013398125.1). Lineage (NCBI taxonomy): Eukaryota > Metazoa > Chordata > Aves > Caprimulgiformes > Aegothelidae > Aegotheles > Aegotheles bennettii. The sequence goes on along the minus strand of VZRW01012718.1, from coordinate 37,965 downwards.
ACCTGTCGTGGAAAAAAATGTTTAAATTCTTCAAATAAAAGCTACAAAAGAGCCCAAAATGACATAGTAACTGATACCAACGAGGCCGTGGTGGAGTTCAGAACAATCATCTTTGTCTTTAGGTGTTCAGAAAGTGGTTGGCCCTTAGGGACGTGGTTTAGTGGTGGTCTTGGCAGTCCTGGCTTGATGGTTGGGCTCAATGATCTTGAAGGTCTTTTCCAACCGGAGTGATTCTATGATTCTATGAAGGTGGTCTCCTATCCCCACGTGTCACCCCTTACAAGGAGCTGCCTGCTGTGTTTGCAGAGATTCTGGCGCAGTTACCAGAGCCGAAAGCAAGGTGAACCCTCCCCGGCCTCTCCTGTCCTTGGCCAAGCTGCCGTCGTTCTCCAGACCCACTGGCGTGGCTTCGTGGAGAGGCGGAGGTTCCTGCAGATGCAATTTGCAGCCCACCTCATCCAGAGCTGCTGGCGGGAGCGCGCCAAGCGGCGGCACGCGGCGGCCACCAGCATCCAGGCGGCCTGGCGAGGGCACCGCGCCAAGAGGTCCTACGCCGCCAGCAGAAGCAAAGTCATCTCCTTGCAGGCAGCGTGCAGGGGATATTTAGCACGACAAAGGTAACACCGTTCACCCCAGTTAAACAGAAGGTGTTGGGGGAGGTGGTTGATGTGAACCTGGGCGCTGTGGTGGCTTAGAGAGGATGGTTTCCCTTCCTAGGATCCCTGACCCTCTCCCGACCTGCCCCGATCCTTCCTTTGCCCACGCTTTCTAACAAAGGGGTTTATTTAGCTGGGCATCCTACTCTTAGAATAAGCAGAGCCTATTTCGGGTTGAAGCACGTAGGCAGTGGAAAGCCGAGGCCATAAATACTCAGAGGTTGTCCCCCCCACCCCCCATTGGCAGCAGTACCAGTTTAAGTAGCTCTATTTTTAACTGGGATTGCCTCACTGCTGGTTGCTGCGCTGTCTCGCAGGGACAGGAGATACCAGGGAGGGTTTCCAGCCGTGCCTTGGCTTGCTGGCCGTGGGGCAGGTCTGGGTTCATTCTCCAGAGGTGCTGTCTGCAAGGTGTGGAGCACCTTGATGTAGGGTGGAAGATTTGGGAGCTGCAAAGAGCTCTCGGAGAGAGGCACGAGTCCCTGCTAGCTGTACCAGAGGCAGCCCAGGCAGGATGGTGAAGATGGAGAAGTCAAGGGGGTGCGATGGGTTAAGCTCTTCTGGCTCCATCAGCTTGCAAACGAGCTAGACCAGGCATGAAGGCTGGAGCTGCTGCCGTCAGCGCAAGAGGAGCTTTCAGGTGCATTGGGGCAGTCCTAGCCTAGGAGAGATGGCATGAGAGGAGAAGGTTGAGAACCAAACGTGCACTCACATCGTCTTACACTGAACGTGCAAGGAGGATTGCTTGAGATGCCAGCAGTGGTGAGCTGATGATGGTCATGAGATGCCACCAGTGCAGCGCCTTGAAGGGACGTGAGTGGACACAGGGGTACAACATGCTGGTTTTCTGCTTTCTTGCAGGTTTAGATCTTTGAAAGAGCAGCGATTAAAAGAGATGCAGCTGGAGAATGGCCTGTCAGTTAGAGAAGAGGATGGACCAGAGGCAGATGATGCTTTGGAAATTAAGGGCTCCGACCCATCTAAGTGGGAGGACGGCTCATTTGAGGAGCGAGAGAGAGCTATAGAGGAACATAAATCACTGATGGAGAATAATCAGGTGAATCACATGGACCCACTGGATACTTCTGCCAATTTGCTGTACAAAAGGCACGAGAGAGCCAGCAGCCAGAGCGGGATGGACACCGAAGAGGAGGTCGTTGTGAGAGAGAGACCCAAGTCGCTGGAGGATCTCAACCAGAAGAAAGTGGTTCGTGCAAAAAGAGAAAGCCGGAGGATGCGTGAACTGGAACAGGCGAAGTTTAGCTTGGAGCTGCTCAAGGTGCGCTCCACTGGTGGGCTGTCACCTTCGGAAGAGCGGTGGTGGTCCACCGAGTTTGTATCTGAGGCACTTCATTCCCCTCAGGGAACCCCGGAGAGCGAAAGCTCGCAAGGGAGCTTTGAGATGTTAAGCTGTGAAGATACCCCAAGTAATAAACCCATTTCCTTAGTTTTAGATGAGCAGGGTGTGCAGTCGTTTTCCACGGACTCTTTGCCCAGCAGCCCCCAGGCTCATCTGCAGGAGAAGTCATTCTGTGCAGCAGATGTGAACAGCAATTTGCCTGCTTGCAGGAAGATGCCTTCAGACTTGGAGCTGCCTGATAACCTCACCATGAAGGAGCGCCCGGTCTGCGACTCCCAGAATGTCACATACAAGGCACAGCCAAGAGAAAGCTTCCTTTCCAGCAACCTACCTACTTTCTACGTTCCACCACAAGACAACATGAAGGTGAAGCTGATGGAGAATAACCTGAGGAACAAAGCAGTGGAAAGAGAGGAGAGGACAGTTACATTTTCTGAGGTCAGGAAGGACTCTGAGCCAGACCAGGGCAGAACCTTGGGAGGGGAGGAAGAGAAGTCCTCTACCAAGAGAGTGGAACGTGGGACAGTGATGGCAACACAGGTCCATTCTCCAGACTCTGTCATCAAGAGACTGGAAAAGCTCAATGTGGAGAAGGAGGAACGGCAAAAGCAGCTTCAGCTGCAAAATGAGAGGGAGATGATGGAGCAGATCCGTCAGCAGAAGGAAATTCTGGAGAGGCAACGCAAAGCCTTCGAGCAGCAGGGGAGGGTGGAGGCTATGCAGAAGGCTGAGCAGAGCAGCCTGAAGGACACCTCCATCAAACCAACCAAAAAACCAGACAGCCGGCCTCAGTCCGTCCTCATCCTGCACCCCCAGAGCAGAGGGGAGCACAGTCCCACCACAGATGTGACTCCAACCTCATCGGTGGACATTAAAGGTCTCACCGTTGGGACCAGGGGAAGCTCTCCAGCCCACAGTGCTCCCAAAGACAGACCTGTCAGCATGTTCATGGAGCGAAGAGAAGGTCAGTCAGGATCAGCTTTGGAATCCCGGTGCCACTCCAGACCAGCTCTGGACCCCAAAGACCTCCCAGGCAGCCACTTCTCAGGGACAGAGCACCTCCGGCAACCCCGAATGCCCAACCAGGCCACCGAGGAGATGAGAGCAAGCTCTATGTTCTTCACGCCGAAAGACAATCCCTTTGGCCTCCAGTGAGTAAAAAGACAGTGTGCTTTCTCCATAGTCGTTCTCCATAGGTGTTCTCCGCAGTCGTTCTCCGTAGGTTTTCTCCATAGGCTTTTTGTTCTGCTAGAGACCATTTTGTACAAATGGTCCAGAACGTTGTTCCTGGAGACTATACAAAACCCATAGTGAAACAAAGATGGGTTTCTTGATCTTGGAGAGGTTTTGGCCATTTAGCTCAAAAATGACATAACCAACCCCCCCCCACCCCACCCCAAATCCTGCTGCGCCCTTTGCAAGGCAACAGCCACCAGTGAGTGGTTGCTGTTGGGAACTCAAGAGACCTTCAAGCATAGTAGACGTGTGGTTTACATGCTGTTTAATAGCCCTTTCCCCCCTGGTAGAGCCAGCAGCATCCTCCATGCGTGAACACGGTGAGGGTTTTATTCAGAAGTGATGGTAGAAAGAGTGAGCTGAGCAAAAAGCAACCTTAAGTGGGGATGGTTTTTAATGGTGTGCTAGATGCAAAGTGAGGATGCTTTCCTTCTGAACCAGCTCAGGTGAAAATCTGCAGGACGTCCTGGAGAACTGGTTTGGAATTGGGTATTTGAGAATGTTCTTCCCCCAAAAAAAGAAATGCTTTCCATTTCTCTTTGTGGTTCATGCACAGGGCAAGCATCAGGAAAAAGAAAATACTAAAAATTCCTGTATTTTACTTCTTATTCTGCAACAGAATGATCACCTTTGAGAATCCAGCAGTGAAAAGGTGCCATCTGTAACCACCGTGATGGGTAGAGGTGGCAGGCAGAACTTTCCATCTTCTTGTCTTTTGGTATTAAGTCAAACTCTGAAGAATCCAAAGTGATTCCAAATCCCAAACTTGCAATTTGGTCTTGATTTGCTTGGGCTGTACACTTGTACACTCCTGTGAGCCGGGCTGGCGCGGTGGGAAGGCTTCTAGGAGAAGGTGGAACATCTCTTTCTGTTGTGTTTCAGCAGGGATGGAAGCCATCAATGCCTTCCCAAGGGTGAACTGGCTCGGAAGCCGTTTAAGATGCCAGGGTCTGGCAGAGGGGAGGTAAGTTGTGCCTTGCTCTTTTTCTCTTTTAATTAAATGGGGGAAAAAACCCCCACCTTATTCTGTCATTTTTCCCTCAAAAGCTTCAAAGAAGTGAAGTATAAAGCACAAAGGCTGCTGGACGTAGGGAAGGGGGATGTGGGGGTACAGCAACCTTCACACCTTCTCTTTTGTGTCCAGAGAAGAGCAGTGGCCCTAGGGAAGGGGCTGGAGCACAAGTGTGATGAGAAGTGCGGGTGCTCAGCCTGGAGAGAAGGAGGCTGAGGGGAGACCTTCTGCTCTCTGCAGCTCCCTGAGAGGAGCCTGGAGCCAGGGGGGTTTAGGTTGGATGTTCCTCTGCTCCCAAGGAACAAGCGATGGGACAAGAGGGAACGGCCTCAAGTTGCCCAGGGGAGGTTTAGGTTGTATCTGAGGAACAATCCCTGCCCCAAAGGACTGTCAGGGCCTGGCCCAGGCTGCCCAGGGTAGGGATGGGGTCCCCATGCCTGGAGGGATCTCAAAGCCGTGGAGATGTGGTGCTGAGGGCCATGGGTGGCCTTGGCAGTGCTGGGTTAACAGTTGGACTGGACGATCTGAAAGGTCTTCTCCAACCCAAACAATTTGATGATTCTAGAATGAAAAAGCCCCTGTAGCACTGATTTGTAGCACTGAAAGGATCTTGGGGTCCTGATGGCAAACACTGTCCCATGCAGTCTTGTCTGGGTTTGATTTAACATGTGTTTGAGTAACATCCATGATTGTCCACGTTCACCACGCTGTCTTGGGTTTTGTTTTTCCCCGTCCCTTTTTTTTTTGTTTGCACTGGATATAATTTCATGTCCCCTCCATGGGGTGCAATGTCACCCTTAAGGCCGTTCTTGAGCTGCGCTACGACGCCAAACATCAATAGAATCTCCTTTTTCTTTTGAAAACCTTCATTTCTTTCTTTTTTTGTTGTTTTATCCTTTGGTCGAGCAGGTTCCCAGGCTGACCCATAAAAAGAAAGCCCGCATGGCGCGGACGCGCTCCGATTTCTTGACTAGAGGTACTTTTGCTGATGGGGAGGGGGATACGGAGGAAGATGATTACGATGGCAATTTTGAGTTCCTTCTCTCCTCTGAGCCACCTCCTCACGCCGAGGTGGTGCCCACAGCCCGGCTGGGCCAGGCCTGTTACAGTGACTCCGAAATGGTAATTTTTGCCACCGTGGTGGGGGAAGTGGAACAAGGGAGCGAGCGGAGCCGCGGGAGCCTTTCTTTGCTAACCTTAGCTGCACTGATCCCTCCACCGCTTCTTCTCCCCCTTCCAAGGATGCTGTAGATGGGTGAACTCAGCAAATACAGCAGGAACGGGTGCAAAATTGGGAAATAATTTGTATTTCTTGGCTGTGGGGATGTTTTCTGGCTTGATTCGATATCAGCTATGGTTCCCATAGCCTTCCTAGACCTTGTATTGCACAGCTGCCTACTTTTTTGTTGGGTTTTAACCTCAATATTGAAGTCCCCCTAGGATCCTTTGGCTCTAAAATTCTACACACATCCATAGAAAAGGTCAAAGCAAATATTGCCCAAAAATACAACAGGCAACAAAGAAAATGGTATCAATCTTCCACCTCCCATTAATTTTGATTTTGTATCTTTAGCCACAGTGCCCAATGATTGTTCAGTCCTGGATTATCGGGGCGATGCTGGCAGATGGCAAGGAAGCAAAACCATGTAAATTGGGCAATAAAAATATGGTGGGAATGAAATAGTGGGTTTTAAAGGAAAAAAAACATAACCTTGGTAGCTTTTTCAAGCACAGGAACTGGTGTCCCTTGACAGGTCCAAGGGCTGCAGCTCTGTGCTACGTGAGCCTGGGCTGCAGAGCATTTACATCTCAGGCTTAATCTTCCTCCCAGATAAGCTGCTTTCAGAAAATCACAAACCAAGAGGTTTCAGGAGAGGAAGAGGCCAACAGCTTCCCACCCACTCCTATTTTTTTTTTTCTGGGGTGATGAAGATGTTCCTGTAGAAGTGTGGATGAACATCAGGAATGGTCTCCTGGTGGGATGTGGAGCAGAGCTGCCTTGCTCCTCTGCTCCAGCTACGGTCCTGGATGTGGAGCTGAGCATAAAACCAAAGTCAATGATTTATTTTGAGCTGTGGCGTTGCTGTGGGCCCAGCAAAAATCTCGTGTGATCCTAAAATCAGCTTTTCCAGGAAAGGCAGATGGCCAAGGGGGGCTTTTCGTGACTTTCCTGTTAGCAGCTTTTATTATAAAGGATCATTTTTTCCCAGGACAATTTCCTCAAGGGGAGAGGGCAGAGATTTACAAATTCCACCAATTTTTAAGGTTGCTTTTGATAAATTTCCAGGGGGTTTTGAGCCAGGAATACTCCAAACATGACTGAAAGATGCAGCTCCATGAACTGAGCTCACTTGGCTACGTCTTTGCGCATCGCCCTGCTTGTAGATGAGGAAAGGGAGAACTTTATTTAGTAAAATGTAGTATTTCATGTAGCCTGGTGATAGCCCTGGGGTGCTGTGCTGTGTTCCTGGAGGCTGCCCTCTTCCAAAGCCCTAGGGGTTTTTCAGCTATAGGTGCAGAAGGTGTTTGGCAAGCTCCATCCTTGGGAGGGACCTGGCTTATCCCACTCTTGGGATGCTCCTTGGGACTCTGCTCACCTATTTTAATCACTCTCACTGCATGCAAGTAGTAGTAGGTTGCCAGCTGTCTCTTGTGTTTCCTGTCTCCCTCTTCTCCTCTGCTTTCCATCACCAGCTTGGTTGAGGTCTGCTTTCTAGCAAATGCTACCTGTGAAGTCGTGTGCTTGGCCATACCCTACATCTGTGTGTCCTGACAACATGTACAGTGTTTCCATCTGTATTCTGCATTGCAGGTGTGGGACCAGCCCTTTGGCTTGTGGCTTTTCTGGGTCAGGATCACCAAAAGTAATAAAATTTAAGGACTGCTTATTCATCTTTATTAGCAGAGCCTGGTTGGGTGTTGCAGATGATGGAGCAGCCTGTGATAGAGCAGTGCTGGTGCATGTTGGTTTGGGTACAAGCTCAAGGAGGTGGATGTCTATGTAGACACGTCCATTGTGTCTTGTGATGGTCACATGAAGGCGAGTCAGCAGCTGCCATGTGCGAGCTGGTTTCCATGCTAGTGAATAGCTTATTCAGACAGTTCCTGCCCCTGACTATGACTTCCAAAAAAAGCCCCTTTTGATGTGCTGCTCAGCAGCCAAGGGCTTGCTGGATAGACGAGGTATCACGTGCGACCTTGTGAAGCTGGGCATGTGATGGCTCACCAGCTGTACTGGCCTGAACCCGCCTGCTTTGCCCATTGGTTTCTTGACCATCAAGTCAATGATTGTCTGTCTCCAGCTGGTAAGTAGAGGTCCACCAGAAACCAAGGCTCCTGACCTAAGTCTGTGGTATCCCAGAGCAGCAAAGACCAAGAGCATCTCCAGCAGAGCTGAAAGCCAAGGTGCACCAGTATAGAAGGTGGCTGGTGAAGGTGATTCCTGGGTGCCCTTAAGGCTAATGGGCTTCCTGACAAGATCAAACCTTCAAAGGGTTAATGTACCTTGTGGTGAGACAAGTGGGAGTAATAGCTCCTGGCTGTGGTCAGCACTTATTAACACCTCTTCTGGTTTGCACCTAAGCTTGGAGAGCTTTCCTGCAGCAAATAAGTGGAAAGCCTTGGTTAGAGAAACCACACCAGAAATACCTTCTGAATACATCCTCCTCCAGCAGAGGCTCTTAGAGAGGGACCTGGGTAGCGAAGCAGTCATTTAGCTCCAACCTCCATCCTAAAGCCACAAATTGCCAAACATCAGTCCAAGTATCTGTCACCAGCTGATCCCAAGCACGCCTGGAGAGCCAGCAATGAAAGAAGATCTCTTGTCCTAAGTCGTTCAGAGGGAGCCTTGCACTTTAGGAAGCTCTTCAATGCAGCACGTAGCACTGCTGCCTGCTGGGACAAGGCACTTGGCCATAGTTATCCCTTGCTAGCACCGGTGAGTGAAATGCAGGTTGCTCTTACAGAGGAAAAATATTTGGCCTCCTCTTCATCCCAGGGACAACTCCAGACCCCTGGACTATTGCCGTTTGCCTGCATGTGGTGCTTTGTGGTGTTCCCTGGCCAGGGATTTTCTGATGCAGAGACTTGTCTTGACATCTGAGAAGGTTTCCCATCCAGATGAGGAACTTCCCCTTCAGAGCTTCTTGGAGGAGTCCCTCAAACAGAAGGATCTCACACCAAAAATGTCTTTTAGTCCTTAACTTTCAAAAGCTGGAGAGGTTGCTGTCATAGCAGAGGAAATGTGGAACAATAGTAGGTCCAGAGCTGGGGCAGAACAGAGAGGTGGTGGTAGTCACAGTAGAAAAGTCTTCTAGTTTTGTCTAAAAAGTGCATTAGAGATGTTTTTGACTCAAAGTCTTCTGCATCAGCCAGAGGTTTTGCTTGCTTTACTCCAAAATCTGTACCCTAGACCTGCTTGTGCAGTAGATATTATGTATTGTTTTAAAAAGGAAGTGCACGTGGTATCTGACAGAGCAACCTCCACGTGGCTCCGGCGATCCCTTAGCCTGCTTGCCATGGCCAGCACCTACCAGCATGCTTTAAATGGCTTTGAAATAGAAAAAAAGGAGCAAATGCCCCCACAAAATATATTTATTAAAAACCAAAAGCTTTAAAAGTGATTAAAAGTTTGAAATTACTTAAGAACAAAACTGTATCGTGGGAGCAATATATTTTATTAGGTGACTTTTAGCAGCAAGTGGGAATTTTGGACAGGATGGAAATCACTTTTATGGGTTTCGAGGTTGTTTTTTCCCAGTATCCACCCACAATTTGTGTGTGACCGTCACCTAAATGTCAGAGCGACAGGAACAAGAAACCCTTCCATGGTTTAGGCAGTTTCATTCTTTCCCACTGGCGATTTTGCCTTATGTGCTGCCATCTCCTGGTGGTAGAGAGGTCGGTCCAGGGCTGAAAAATAAAACGTTCAAGAAGAGTAAATATGGTCGATGTGACTCCTCTGCAACCCATATTTTATACTATTTTATTTGAAATATTTTTAATAGAAGAAAAAGAAGTGTTTAAAGCCACTGTGTGTTCAGCTGAGACGTTTGGGTGATGGGAAAGCTAGAGGAGATGTTTGACCATCATCTCCCGAATCCTTTCATGCAACCTGATTCCCTGGTTTCCTTGTGCCAAAAGTCTCTCCTCCAGGAGTCCAACTCCCAAATCACAGCTGCAATTGGAAAAAAAAGAACAAAATACGCTGGGTTTGTTTGGGTTTTTTTAATACAGCAGGACCATTGCAGGGCTATTTCATGGAGTCCTGCTAGGTTGGATGGTTGCAAATTCATTTCACCCTTAAAAATGGGTGGCAAAAGCAGAGATCCTTTGTACTAAAGCTGCAAAGTGTCTTATGTCTGAAAGGGTTCATTTGGATGTGTCCTTGGCACAAAGACTTTGGTCTTCTTTATTGTAAAGTCTTCAACAGGAGCTGGAGGAGGAGGCTCTGTTGGGACAGATCCGTGTAGTTGAAGGTTCCTTTGGCGCTAGGAACACCACAAATCACCTCGTGCCTAACGATCGTGGCTAATGTGGCTCTTCTGGGATGGAGAGCTGAGCTGCCCAGACCAAGATGAGGTGATCAATGATTTTCATCATTGCTTGCTCAAGGAGAAAGGAGGTTGGACCTCAGTGTGGAGTTGGAGCAAGTGAACTGTGTTTCTTTTTTAGCAGTCATTAAGATATTTCTCTAGTTGTGGCTAGCTCGACAGGACTGTAGGTTCTCACCTGTGGTAAGAGAGAAATAAAGGAGCAGCAGATGAAATAACTGATTTTTGCTAGGGAAAACAAAAAAACCAGCTGGCATCCCAAGAGCTGTGTCATTTTTAAACTCTTTGTGCTTGGACTCGTTACAGACGGTGCAGCGGTTTGCCTCGGGGGAAGGCCAAACAAAACTGCACAAAACCATGTCTCAGGGGGAGATCGGGAAGCTGGCGGCTGCGCAGAAGAGCCTGACTCCAGATGGCAGGTAGGAAACATGGCTGGAGGTGGGAGATGGGTCCCTCCCACGTCCTTCTGGCTCTCCATCACCTTGTTGAACCACTCCAGCTCCTTTGGAGTTCCACCAGTCAAAGCCAGCACACAAGTTGCTCATCCCACCTTTCACAGAATAGAATCATAGAATCATTATGGTTGGAAGGGACTTCCAGGGTCATCAAGTCCAACCTTTATCCCATCATATTCCTAACCATTAGACCATTTCCTACATGACTGTGGGCATGCCCAATTAGAGAGATGTCCTGCTCGTAATCACGCTAAAGTTTTGACAACGTGGGCCAGATGTCCCATCCCAAACCAACCAATTGCATGCATGAAACTTGAGTTTCTTGCCTTTCTTGAGGGTACATAGCCTAGTTTCTCAGGTAGAAGTTGTGTGGATTTAGCTCCTCCTCAAACACCATGAAGGTCCAGAAGATTCGGGGTAGTTTTGGGTAGAAGGCCATTTTCCTAGTTAAGGTGGTTCCTCTTTCCACAACTTACTTCCAGGCCTCAGCGAGCCAAGATGAGGTTCTGGGTGAAGGGAAGGCAGGGGGAGAAGAAGACCCCACGGGAGAAGCTTGCTACCCAGTCTGAGCTGCTGGAGCTGTACGCGGAGCAAGAAGCCCCCAGCAGGGAGGTGATTTCTGGCTTGCAGCTTGTCGAAGGTAGGACTTCACACTACAACCAAGCATGGCCCAAAGATACAGAACCGAGGAAGGTTGGCTTGTCTGTAGGGTATGGGTGAATGGCATAAGTGGGAGAACTGTGCACAATGATGTGGTTTAGCTGAGGCTGCTGCGGGGGAATGGGTTGGGAAGCCGTGCAGAGTGGATGTCTCTGCTGGTTCACATCTCTTGAATTCATGGATGGCAACAGCAGCAAGTAGGCTAGAGTAGGGGATCCAAAACAGGTCTTGAGGAATTCCGTGTTGCTGGTCCTTCTGATAGCCATCTGGGCATGGACAGATCTTTCCCAAGGAAATAACCAAAGGAGAAATGATATTTAATCTTCCCAGAAGCATCACACAGCACTTTTCTCCTCTGCAGGTTTATTCCAATGCCCATCTCCTTGTTTTAGTGGCAGAACCATTGTTCATCTGCTCTTTGGTCTCTTTCCCCCTTTTTATTAATCACTGTAGTCCCTTCCAACCATAATGATTCTATGATTCTAGAGTTGGGTCCTCACCACCTGACCCCTCCGCGGAGTCCCGAGCTGTCCGGTATCTACCGGCGGGAGTTCAAGGAGAACAAGGAGCCCTCTCCCAAAGTGAAACGCAAGCGCAGCGTCAAGATCAGCAACGTGGCTCTGGAGCCCGTGCAGTGGCAGAATGACTCGCTGCAGATCATAACCAGCGCGAGCGACTTGAAGAGCATGGATGAGTTTCTCCTGAAAAAGGTAACTCCTGTCCTCACTGCTCCAACCAAACCATCAGAGAGCTCAAAGGGCAGATGGAGGCAACAAAGCCAAAGTGATCCCGTGGGCTGCAGTTGCGGTGCCAATAATTCTTCTGAGGGTGCACAGGCTTGGGAGAAAAGGTGGGCACGCTGCACATGCACTGTGTGGTTGCTCTGCAGCTCCGGTGCTTCCCTTGCATTGAGTTGGCCCTGGTGGCATCAGAAATGGATGACATGGGAGGGCAGGAGTTGAACGCTGCGGGGAGGTGTTTGTGTTTCTAAGTTGGGTGCAGGAGGAACCACCTCGTAGTCACTGTTGGTGTTGCCTGCCCACAGTGGAGTGGCTGCTTGTTAGTGCTGCGTCACCTCACATGGCACTCTGCGTCACACGGGCACATAAACCCCTTTGGTTTCCCAGATGAATGAGCTGGATAACGAGGACAGCAAGAAGGACACACTAGTGGATGTGGTGTTCAAGAAAGCACTGAAGGAATTCCGACAAAACATCTTCGGCTTTTATTCCTCGGCATTGGCGGTGAGTGGCTGGACAGTGGGTGAGAACTTCCACCTGCATGAGACACGAGATGTTTTGAGTCCTCTTGGGGGTGGAGGCGTTGCTGAGCCTTCCATTCCTGGTCTGCTTATCCCAAAGGAAGGATGTTCTTCCTTTGTATTCAGTCCCATGAGGTGTGAATTTGGACTAAACTCTGCTTGAGTGGAGATTTCTGGTCTCCTCGTTACAGCTTTCTCTCACTCAAATGGGACATGACAGTGAGTCAAAAAAACTTCTACTTTCCACTCAGAGTTCCCAGAAACCTTTGTGTTCAGTTTGTGAGTGGTGGACATCTGAGCAATGCGGAGCTCTGCTCTTCTGCTGCTTCTGAAATCTGAGCAATGATCGCTATGGCTTAGTCATCACGGTGATCAAAAAAAGCCATTTTATTGCCCAAATTGTACAAAAAGTTCCCTCTATGACTTGAGCTGGCATTTAGCATCCTCCTGCTCTGTGCACAGCGAAGCCACCCTGCCAAAGGTCATCAAATAACTGTTGGATGATCCTTTTTTCCTTCTTTTAATCATACCTGGACTTTCTCCAAGTGTTAGGAAGCTGGCCAGGCTGAAATGATGGTCTGGAGCAGAATGGACAAGCCAAGGTGTCTAAAAATCCCTTTTCTTTTTGTTTCTGTTTCCATGAAAGATGGATGATGGGAAGAGCATTCGCTATAAGGACCTGTACGCTTTATTCGAGCAGATTCTGGAGAAGACCATGAGGCTTGAGCAAAGGGACTGGAGTGAGTCTCCAGTTAAAGTTTGGGTCAATACCTTCAAAGTCTTCCTGGATGAATATATGATAGAGTACAAACCCCTGGACTACACCGCCGTGAAGGTAATCAGCACTACCCTCCAGCCCCTTGAAGATTTGGAACTGTCCTTCCACGGGGTCATGCTCTCTGTAGACACCTCTGTTGTCTTCTCCTTTGCTTTAAGGAGGGGTGGACAACATAAGCCAGCACACAGGGCATGAGTCGTTGGTTGTGTTCACTGGGCTCAGCAAACCCCAGTTCACCTCTGGGCTGAGCTGGGCCTGGGCCAATGCCAACGCGTAGATGTTGTCTCCATGGCAAAGCTGCAGCCATCTATGGATGGTGAGAAAGGCAGCTCCTGGGGCTTCCTTTCTAGTTTTTGGTGGGGTTTTTTTCAATCTTTGAGGGAAAGTGGAAGAGAGAGATGCTTCCCTCATCTCTTGTCCTCTTCCCAGGTCACCAGGTTGGGTTGCAGGAGAAGGGGACATGGGCAGTGGCTGTCCTAGGGGTCTAGCTAGAGTTTTTAAAGCAGTCAGAGCTTGCAGTGTGCCTTTCACAAACCTGAGCTCCTTGCTTTCTGCTCCTTACTGTCTGCGAGGACAACCACAGGTTCTCAGGCTGGGCTCGGGAGGTGCTGTTTGTTGTCCAAATAATCCATCTTCTGGCTCTTCTGTTCCGAGTCCTCCCCAGGTTCCTCTCCAGACAGGTTTTCTTCTGAGCAGGCTGAGCATCAGCTCCAGCTGCAATGCAGTGCCACGCCCTCCTTGAGTGTCTTCCATGAGATGAAGAGCTTTAGGTCACTGGTGCTGGACTTGGAGACAGAGCAGCTAATCCCAACTCTGAGATGAAGATGGGGACAGTTGTCCAGGGGATTTCTGAGAGTGGGGTGATCCGTGGGAGAGTTTTCTGAAGTGACATCTCCCCACTGGAGGTTGGGGCTGGAAAGCAGTGGGCAAAGTTAGATACAAGCCCTCAGTAGGACTTACATGGGGAAATTGCCCCTAAATATGCTTAAATCTCTTTCTGTTGCCAGGTGCCAAAAACGGAACGAAAAAAGAGAAGAAAAAAGGAAGCAGATGTGGTGAGTTGAGCATTAAAAACTCAATGTCCTTGTGGCCAGAATGGTGAGTGATAAGAGACCTGCTCATGACGTGTCCTCTGCTGAGATCTGAACATCACCCCGTAGTGAATATGCAGCTGTGAAAGGATGTGCTAGAAAGATGAGGTGGATTTGGGTCGCTGTACGTTGTCCTCCAAAAAAACGTCCCACATCAGTCAAGGTGTAATGTCAAGAGTTAGAGAAGAACTGAGAGCAAAACAGAAAGTGTTTCTGCATAAACTTAAGGTGTGTGGGAGATCACATCTGCTCTTTTCCTAAAGGATATGATACTACTGGGAAGGATGCAGGTGCAGAGCCAAAAAAGGGGCCATGAATGCACAGAAGACCTTAACATGGAGAGGTTGACCAGCCAGCCTCCATCAAACGTGGTTTCTAATCTGCGTGCATGACGGTTCGGTCCCCGTACTGGCTGGATGTCTCTTTGGGGTTGCCTACAGGGTTTTGGGGCTGCAAGAAAACCAAAAATAGCAAATAACAGCAAAAAGTTGGACAGCTGACTGTGGTCCTCTCTCCATTGTGCAGCAAACTCTTCACCCATCTCCTTTTTCTCACCACTGCATCTTTTTCGTTGCAGGTGGAAGAGCACAACGGTCACATTTTTAAGGCAACCCAGTACAGCATCCCCACCTACTGTGAATATTGTTCCTCCTTGATCTGGATAATGGACAGGGCTTCTGTTTGTAAATGTAAGCACTCTCTCTTTGCCCTTTGAGTTTTGGGCCTCTGAAAGGTGTTCCCTGCAACCCCACTCTCAATAAAAATTTGGGTTTTTTCACATTAGAAGAGCTTCTGGGACAGATTCTAAGTGTTTCTGAAGTCAACTAGTAAGTCAATTCCAGTCCTCGTGGGGTTGGTTTTGAGTGTGGGAGCTTTGCCTTGCACATCTTATCCCATAACATCCTGCAGTCATCCCAGAAGGTCCTATGGTCAACCCAGGAGATCAAACCATATTTAAGTGTCACAGCAAGAAGGACAGTAGGGAGTCAGGTATGGTGAATGTGCCCTACGACTTCAGCCCAGAAGATGGCTGTGGGTCTCGTGCCCATGGCAGATTCAGTTGGCTTAGCCCGTTTGACCTCCCGGCACGTGAATTTTTGGAGAGATCAGGACAATGGAGGAGGACTGATGGGAAAGGTTGATCCATGGCTTTGGTTTTTCCAACGTTTCTTTGCTTAGGTTGAAAGTATCAACCCTGGGCTATTTCAGGCTGAGGTCCAGTGCAAGAAGAATACAAATGAGGTGCTATTTCCTACCTCTCCGAGGGTATCCATAGCTCAGAGTAAATCAGGGATTATTTTACAAGTTGATCTATCAGGGGGGTTTTAATATTTCAAGGACATCAATACGAGACCTTTAAAATGAAAAGCTTTGTTTTTTGAGAGGCTCTACTATAGACTTGGCCCCTGGGAACTGCAAATCCAACGTGCTTTTGACCTCCTAGCCCTGAGAGGAGCTACTTAGCTCATATTAATTCCTATGTCTCCAGCGACCTGACTTTTTGGATTATTAAATGCCACTTTTCTTCGTTGCAGTATGTAAATATGCTTGTCACAAGAAGTGCTGTCTTAAAACCACGACCAAGTGCTCCAAAAAGGTAAATATCTCTCATTCCCTTCCTTTCATTAAACACCTCTCGGACGGCGATCCCAGGCTTGTAGAAAAAATATTTGCAGGCACAGAGCTGGATGTAACTCTGGCAATAACCCTCCTTTGAGCATAATGTACAGCCTCCACAAAGCTGCACGATTTCAATTTTCATAAGAAATCATCTGAAAATACACAGATTTGAAAGTATTTCCTTTGATATAGTATTTTTCCTGCGCTCTTTCCCTTTCTGGCAGCATTTCTGCAAGAGTTTGGAATACCTTGTATGAGTTTCTGCTCCACAGATCTGGGATGTTCAAGGAGATCTCGGATTATTTTTTTTCAGAAGAGCTCAGAGGTGCCTGGAGCCTTCTCGTTTCTTGGGGTTTCTCTGCATGAGGGAGTTTTTGTGCTGTACCCAAGGGAGCCAGTTCACCGTGTCTCCATGGTAGCTCTCCATGGAGGTCCTCTAGGAAGGCTCTGGCTTGTGGGTTAACGTTTTTCGGGTTGTTTTCAGCAGCGAGGAGCCACAAACCATCTGTCATGCTTGGAGAAAGTGGTCTGTATTTTCTGTCAACAGCTGAATTTATAAGGTTAGCTTTGTCCCACACTGGATCTGTTTTTCCAGATCTATGGTGAACTTGAGCAAACGCCAAGATCATCTCTCTCTGGAATTGCTTACACCCATGCTTGGTCCTCATCTCGGAGCTACTTGACTGGAGGAAAGGAGCACATGGGTTTTGTGGCATTGCATTTGCTGATGGTTTTAGCAGCCAAGCAGGCTGGTTGAACAGCAGGTGATGAATTTCAACTGGTAGCTGAGACCAGATGTTCCTGGGGTGGTTTTTTGTCCCTAGAGCATGAAACAGCATGAGCATCTTCTCCACCTCACACGTGGGTGGATTTTTTCATGCTTTTCTTTTGGCATCATGTCTGCTCACAGATATTTTGCAATCACCGATGTTTTGAGTTGATTGAAGTACCCAGGACTCTGATTT
Source organism: Aegotheles bennettii (assembly GCA_013398125.1). NCBI lineage: Eukaryota > Metazoa > Chordata > Aves > Caprimulgiformes > Aegothelidae > Aegotheles > Aegotheles bennettii. The sequence continues at coordinate 21,319 of VZRW01012718.1, read as the reverse complement.
AAATCCAGTGGAATCATCCCTGGACATGATGCCAGAGGGGCAGGAGGTGAAGGACCACCGTGCCCAGCTGCATTGGCTCTGCCAGGCTGAGAATATAACCACAGTGAGGTGGTCAAAGAAAGGAAATTCAGACCTTTATGATTTCAGGTGCATGCCCAGAGACCGATGTAGCATTGCAAGATGTAACCTCACTGGTTGTCCTGTCCTCCCTTGGTGGTGGCTTCATTAGACTTGCAGGTCACCTGGGTCAACTGAAGGAGGCTGAATAGCAGTCGGATCCGGGTGCTGCACCAGCATTGCTTCCTAAAAGGATTTTAAACCCCTTTTTCTTCACCTTTTCCCCATCAGTATGACCCCGAGCTGTCATCTCGGCAGTTTGGTGTGGAGCTCTCGCGGTTGACCAGCGAGGAACGAGCGGTGCCGGTGCTGGTGGAGAAACTCATCAACTACATCGAAATGCACGGGCTGTACACAGAGGGCATTTACAGGAAATCGGGGTCCACCAACAAGATCAAGGAGCTGCGGCAAGGACTCGATACAGGTAAAAGGATGGGGAAAAGTCTCCACAACATCAGGGTTGGGTGGAAGAAAGGTGGGATGCTTCATTGGGGCGAAACAAGGGAGTGGTCCTGCCTTCCCCGACCGTGGGCTGTGTAAAGGCAGGTGATGCTTTCACATCTCCAACTCAAATCTGTTCTCAAGACACTGGCTCATGCTTTTTTGGCTGCAATGCATGAATAAAGTCATTGCAATTGAGGGAAAGTGCTGCCTTAGAGATCCCGGTCCCACCCGAGGTTACTTGCCCTGGAAAATGCCAATTTTAAGACATGGAGCTGAAATCAGACAATGGATTTCTTGATATTGAACACAGCGTGGTTTTGAGGTAGCACCTAAGCTGTTCCTCTCCCAGAGTAGCTTAACCATGCTTTGGCTTCACACTGATGTGTTGCCTCTTGGTTTTACTCCTTCTCCTCGACCTGCTGCCAAATGCAGACATCGATAACGTCAATTTAGATGACTACAACATCCATGTCATCGCCAGCGTGTTCAAGCAGTGGCTCCGAGATCTGCCCAACCCTCTCATGACCTTCGAGCTCTACGAGGAGTTTCTGCGGGCGATGGGTAAGGAACCTCCTTTGCTATCCCATTCCCTTGAACTCATTTACCCCTCGGGCCCAAATCAGCTGGTTTTGCCAAATCAATTTTCCTCCAGTTTCCAAGATTGATTTTTTTGGCCATAAGGGCTTTTTCACACAAAGCCATGAACAGTTTGGTCTCGCCTTTGGTGGCACACGTTTGTGTCGTGGCTCAGCACATTTCAGCCCAAAATGTTGGCCAGGAGATCCACCTTTTAATTAGTAAAGTCAGCAAGCGTTGAGAAGGTGTTGTTTTAAGTGTGAAGAAGAAATAGGAGCTGCCCCTAAATGCTGGTGCTTTCTCTGCAGGCCTCCAGGAGAGGAAGGAGACAGTGCGGGGAGTGTATTCAGTCATCGACCAGCTCTCCCGCACCCATCTTAGCACCTTGGAGCGTCTCATCTTCCACCTAGTGAGGTACGTAGGGCTGAGGCACCTTCAGACAACAGCCAAGGGGAGGATGCTCAGACATCCTCTTGTACTAAAATAGCCAAGACTGGAAGCAAACGGGCAAAGGAGTCACCGTCCCTGGAGGTATTCAAAGAACGTTTGGATGTGGCCCTTGGGGACACGGTTTAGCGGTGGACTTGGCAGTCCTGGGTTGATGGTTGGACTCGATGATCTTGAAGGTCTTTTCCAACCAGAGTGATTCTATGATTCTATGAAAGGAAAAGCTTTAAGGTCCATCCTGTCTCCTGCAAGGTGGTCTCAGAGCTGCTTCTCCAAACGATGCTTGTATTGATGAGCAACCTTCACAGCACTTTGGTTGCTTCTGGTGGCTGCAGGTTCATGGGGCCTCTTGCCACTGCAGGGCCAGGTTGTTTGGGTGGACAATGCTGGTTGTTTGCCTGCCTTGGGAACACCTGAGATGTCTTCAGATTTGGCTTTCTCCATCAAGGAGAGCAAAGATGAGGGCCGAGCAGTGTGCCTGCTAGCAGAGCAAGATAGTGCTATAGAAGTGTCATCTCCTCTATCCATCCATGGCCGTGGGGAAGAGGTGGCATGGAGGTGCCTTCACCTCTGATTTCTCTCTTAATCCCCATTTTTTTTCAGGATTGCCCTCCAAGAAGAGACCAATCGTATGTCAGCCAATGCCTTGGCTATCGTCTTTGCTCCCTGTATCCTCCGCTGCCCCGACACGACGGACCCGCTGCAGAGCGTTCAGGACATCAGTAAAACAACCACGTAAGAACGTGCTGCTGGCTGACCCAGCTCCATAACCATCACCACATCTTGATAACCCTCAAGGGGAGGGAGCCTTAGTGTGGAAATCCTGAATGCAGATTAAATGCATCTTCATGAGGATGTTTCACATTCTCAGTCCCCAGGAGGGTGGTGAACAGAGATTTTTAAGCAGTGGAGCTTCCACAAGAGCAGATCAACTTGAGCTCCTGCCCATCATATCTCAGCAGGAAGAGGTGGAGCTTGTGCTGACGTGGTTTCATAGTTAATCCCACTTAGGACGAGCAGAGCTTTAGTCTTATTTAATTTTGTCTTTTTTTATTGGAGGAGGTGAGCCTGCTTGGTCTAATATTGCATGCTTGGATTTCTTCAAGGGATTTGACATAATTGCAAAGATTTTACAGAGGAAAAAATGAAGTGCTTGCCCAAATTCAGTCTGGCTCATATTGAATAGATCTAAAAATAGGTGATTGAGATAATGATAATAAATGGAAACCATCCAGTGAAGGGCTGGGCTTCTGAAAGAGGTTGGTTCTACCTCCAGAAGTCTGTTAAAATTGTTGAAGAGCAGAATGTGCTTGGACACCCAGCTGGTAGGAGCACTTGTCCTTCTACGGGACTTCTCTGTAGCTTCTCCCTTAGCCTTTAGCTATGGCACAGCTTCTAATTTTATTACACAAAAGGATTATATTTTTCCCAGACATGTTCCTGTCAGCATTAACAGCTCAGCCACACGATCCTGCTGCAACATCACTGCATGCAGGCATGACCTGATTTGTGGCTTGGAAGCAACCTGGATTTTCTTGACCCCTCTTGAAGGGGGGGGAATTTCTCCATTGGGATCCTTTAGAGTCTTTAATTTTTCTTGTCTGAGTTCCTTGATCCATCAGTCACCCATTGTCACTCCTTTTAGGGGGAATTTCCCCTACCCTTGCATTCCCAGCTGGACCTTTCCAGCAGGGCAGGTGTTCAGGAAAGATGGGGCCAGATCAGATCAAATCATTTCCTCCTTCCTTTTTGTCATCTTTTGTTTTTTTTCCCCCCTTAGTTGTGTAGAATTAATCGTCATTGAGCAGATGAACAAGTACAAGGCTCGTCTCAAGGACATCAACAGCCTGGAGTTCGCGGAGAACAAAGCCAAAAGCCGCCTCTCCCTGATCCGCAGGTCCATGGTGAGATGCCAGAACTGTCCCTCTTCCCTCCTGTCCTCTCCTTGTCCCCAAAAGCAACCCTACCTGACCTTCTCCTGCTTATTCCAGCCTCCCAAACCCCTTGCAACCTCCCACGCCATCTCCCCCAGGACAGGGACCCTCAGCCCCGTGGTGGCTCTTCGCCTTTGCAGGGAGTCGTACCAAAGCATGAGGAGGTGGGACCAGTCCATGGGAATGTGGTCGCTCCAGCTCAGACACTCCTAATCAACGTTTCCACCTTCATTTGAGCTTGTTTGGTCCTGGGATGAGTCAAGCTTTCATTGTCCAGCTTGACGTCACCCCATGGGAGACCTGGACCATCCTTTTTCATGCTTGATTGCTATATCTGAGCCCAAAATGAGCTCCCCGAAGGCTCTCCCTGCTCCCACACTGCCTTTTTGGGAGCCTCAAACCCATCTCATTGAGCTTCCGTGCTTCCCGGGTGGCCGGCGGGCTGCAGATGCACGCTGCGCTTGGCTTGTTGGGCTGCAGGAGAGGGACAGACTCGGCGCAGCGTTGGCATCCCAGGCTTGGAGTGAGGAGCCAAGTGGCCCTGCCTGCTGTGGTCCTCAAGGACACATCGCTCCTGCTTTTTTTGGGATGAAACCCAAGCAGGGGCTGCCCGAGGTCATGGGGCTGGTGGCGCAGAGCTGCCCCGTTCATCCCAGTGAGAAAAAAGCGAAGAGGAAACTGGACCCAATCGGGTTTTTTGGCGGGGCGGCGGCATGTGCTCTCTAACCTTCTGCTTTCCTTTTCATCTCCTCTCGAATCCAGAAGCCCGTACTAATTGCGGTTAGATTTATGAGCATAACCCGCAGCTCACTCCCGGTATGTATCCCTGCAGCGCGCCCCGCGCCCGCCGCCGCGTCCCTCCGTTGTCTGTCACCGCCGCTCATTCCAGCCTCGTCCCACCGGCCATCCTCCGTGACGCTGCCCGGCCTCGAGCGGGTGCCACTCCTCAGGGCCACTCTCTCTCCCGCAGGTCCCCTGGGGGGCAGGAGGTTGGGACAGCCAGGGCTCGGCCATCCCTGCACGCAGCTCCTTGAAAAACCTCTTCCCACCCCTTCTCAAATAATTTTTTTTCTCTCTCCTCCTTCTCTCCTCCTTCTCTCCTC
>VZRW01012713.1:5348-38256 GCA_013398125.1 Aegotheles bennettii | reverse complement strand
ATTCTGTGATTCTGTGTACTTACACACAAACCCCAGGAAGCAGCAGTTACAGCCAGTCCAAAACTCTTTCCTTAGGTTACTTCCCCCCGCCCGGGGCTACGTGGACTGGGTGAGCTGCAGGAGGGAAGCACTAGATGCTAAAGTGACTGTAGTCACAACAGCTTGAAATGATGCTGAAGCTGTCTCTAGAATGGAGGCTGAGTTCAGAGCACTGCTCTGATCCCACTGGAGATTTCCCTTGTTCATCCCAAAGCAAACACGTGCTCCTGCAGTAACCCAAGTGACTGCCCAGTGCAATCACACGGTGACTTCTGCCTTGTCAGCATCAAAGTCTGATGCTGGTTTTGGAAAGCATCAAAGCTGCCTGAGCAAGGCATGACCTTAACCCATCCTGGCAAAGCCCCTGAGCTGCAGCCTGGTTCTTCCCTGCTACTCACTTGTGCATCAGACCCCTGCTCCCTGCGGTGGCCAGTGGCACCGAGGGCTGTCCTGGGGACCCTGTGCAGAGCAGCTGGTGAGCTGCACTTTGGCAAGGCTTCCAGAGGATCCCCGAGAAACACAGGTCATGCAGTGTTCCCTCATTAGTCATGCTTTGTGACCACTTGCAGTATTGTTTATGGTTTCTGTAGTATCCTGGAGCAGAAAGCAATAAAAAATCAACCTATCTGCTGTAGGACAATGACTCTCTGTGATCAGATTAGATTAGTAAGTGGGGAAGGGAGAAGCCCTAACTGTCTCGGGGTCACTGCCTGGCAGGGCTATGTCCGAGGGCCAAGTTGTAAATGCCCCAGGTGATGAACTTCCATGCATTCCATGTGCTCCCCTGCCAAAAAGCCTTTCCCAGTGTTCAGCGGGCCATTGCGATCTCTCTTGCATGTCCCATTTATCAGTGGCTGTACTTGAGTAACTCCAGAAGGAAGAAAGCCTACATCAAAGCACCTGTACTTCTTGCGTGTGTGCTTTCCTCCTTGATCCTGCTTGATAGCTATCCGTGGATGACTATCTCAGAAGGTGGCTTCTGGGACCTGGCTTTCCTCTGTTTCCCCTGAGAGGTCTCTGCTGTGCCAGTCTGATGCTGTGCCTCCCAAGACTTGCAGTGAGAATGATCTCTCTGAGCTGCTGCTGCTGAATGGGATGTTTCTACACACACACACATGTGCATTTTGGCTTCTTTAGGCATGTTCTAGCCTGGCTCTGTTCTTGTTCTGTGTGTGTCACCCAATGCTTGTTGTGCTGGGCTGGGTGTCACTGGAGAAGTGAAGAAGATACTGGCTTTGGTTGTCATGGACTTCAGGAAGCCGTAAGCCAACATCTCTCTTCTGCTGTGGCTGATGTTTCTATGCTTGCTGCCTCTTTCCTGTCCTTTAATAAGAAATTGTACTCTTCTGTGAGGCATCGCTGGTGCTTCTCAGTATCACCTAAAATGGCATTTCTGTGAATGTGAATTTCTGGAATATACCACACCTCGGGTCGGTGGGTGGCAGGGTGTAACTGTGCAGTGAAACTCTGAACATCCCCTCTCTGTGTCCATGTCCCCGTGTGGGCAGAGCTCAGCTGAAGGCAGGAGTGTAAACCATGTTCTTGCCCAAGACCGTTTTGCTGTGGTCTTTATGGAGGCAAGGTTGGGAGCTGGAGATCAGGTACCATTTTACCACTTAAAGCCCTGCCTTCCTGTGTCATCAGCTGTAGCCTGTAGAGAGCCTCCATGTAGTGCTTTCTCCTCTGAACTCCTGCTGAGTGTTCCCAGTGAGCTAGTGCTGAGGATTGTCCTCACTAAGGAGCTTGTTGGTCCTTCTACCTTGGCTCCAGGCTCTCACCAGACCATCCTATGTCCAAATCTTTTTCCATGCCTAGCGGTCTGCGGGAAGATTTCATGGTGTTGCAAGTGACCAACTGCTCCTGCTTTCTGATGTGTCCCATAGTCTGGTCCTCTTACTAGCTGCACTAGTGAAGGTTAAAATGCTCCTGGGAGGGGGGGGTCTGAGAACACATTGACCATGAAAGGTGAAACATTTGAAGCTGGTGAGAACCTAGTAGTAGATGGGGAGGATGAGGACAAAAGCTGCTCTATTAAACAAGTAGTTGGGGGTTCCTTGGAAAGCTGTTGCCTTTGGGCCTGAGAAGAAACACCAGTGTAGCCAGGACCTCTACTGTGCTCTTAGTGCAGCTGTGCTAATGGGGGCAGATACGTTCTTGTTGGGACTTGGCCCTTCCACTAACAAGAAGAGGTAGAGGTCTTCCCAGCTGCCCTGGCACTGGGAGACTTGCCTTGTAGTCAGGATTGACTGAGCCATGGTTGTTTTTACCAGGGTGAAGTCATGTGAACAAGCATGGTCTGAGCTTGCTTGAAGGAGAGGAGAACTCTCAGGAAGGGTTAGGTGGTGGTGCTGGTGTCTGCCTGGCCTCGACAGGCACAGGAAGGTCCTTGTCCTGCTGCAGCTCTTTTGTTACTGTAAAGATTTGAAATGCTGTGGCAGTGGAAATTTGAATGAGAAATTTCCCCTCTTGCCTTGTGCATGGTAACTCCTCCTCCTGCAGGGGTGAATCCTTCTCTGGCAGCAAGGTTTAAGTAGTCTCGATAGGTGGAGTGCTCCTGCAAAATGTTGCTGCTGGGTGTCCTTGGATACCTTGGAATTTGATCTATAAACTGCATTTCCCAGACTTCCCTGAAGGAGCAGTTGTGCTCAGTTCCAGGTCCCTCACGACAAGAGAACATCGAGGGGCTGGAGCGTGTCCAGGGAAGGGAATGGAGCTGGGGCAGGGGCTGGAGCACAAGTGTGATGGGGAACAGCTGAGGGAGCTGGGGGTGCTCAGCCTGGAGAGGAGGAGGCTGAGGGGAGACCTTCTGCTCTCTGCAACCCCCTGAGAGGAGGTTGGAGCCAGCTTGGGGTGGTGGTGGTGGGGTGTTGGGTCGGTCTCTTCTCCCAGGGAACAAGTGAAGGGACAAGAGGGAATGACCTCAAGGTGCACCTGGGGAAGTTCAGGCTGAATATTGGGGGAAAAAGTTTTTATGGAAAGGGTGGTAAACATTGGAACAGGCTGCCCAGGGAGGTGGTGGAGTCACAGTCCCTGGAGGTGTTCAAAGAACATTTGGATGTGGCCCTTGGGGATATGGTTTAGTGGTAGACTTGGCAGTCCTGGGGTGATGGTTGGGCTCGGATGATCTTGAAGGTCTTTTCTAACCAGAGTGATTCTATGATCCTGTGAAACAAGCAAGTGAAGGGGTGTAAGTGAAATGGGGAGAGCCATGCTCTGCACTCTGGCAGTGGAAGCCAGCTGGGTTGTCTTTCCTGGGACCATCAGTCTGAAAGCAGGAGCTTCTCATACGTGAAAAGGAGCCAGACTTGGGCTGTTCTCCCCAAGCCTGGCTGGTTGTGCTGAGCTGGGCTGGGTGTGCTTCCAGTAGCCAAGAGCTAAGCTGCTCTGAAGACCTGCGAACAGAAAGGGCTCCAGGCACTTCCCCTCAGTTCCTCTTGTAGGGTTGACTTTGGCCAGGCTTCTTGCGAGCTGCAAACAATCTCGCAGAGAGCAAGATCCATGGTAAGCTGGGAGTAGGAAAGATCTGTGCTAGCAATGACCACATATCCTTGCTTGTTCCTTCCCTGGAGGCTGAGTGGACGGGACAGATTTGGTCTGGCCCTGCGTCCTTGCCTTGCTCTGGTGACAGCAATCCCTTGTGTGGTCTTTCCTGGAAGCCACTGTTGCACTGAGCAGACCTGCGTGTTTGAGGGCAGGTGGTGGAGCTGGGAAATGACCCGCCGTGTCCTGGGGCTGGCACACCTTGTGGACATGCATGTGTGTGAGGGTGCAGGTGCTCGTGTTTGCCAGGAACCGGCTGCTTGCTGCAGACTCACCCTGGGTTCTCACAAACAGGCCCTTCTGCTGTCCTGGAAATCACAGCCATCTCCATGGAGAGAGGCACAAACAGAGGGCAGGATAACGATCGGGTGGATTAAAGGGCAAAAGGAGGTTTCCTCGTGCGTGAAGCTGGTGCTGGCTGCTGTGGTTTTGGATTGGGCATCCCTGGAAAGGTGGGCTGGGAGCACAGGAGGGCCCTCTGCAAAAGGAGTGGGGCCAGGAGCTGCGCTGCCCAGCCCTGCAGGACACAGAAAGGCAGCACCTGCTTGAGGAACCCTTTGAGCGCCCTTTGAGCACATTTGGCAGGCAGGAAGCCCATCTAATAAAAAATACTGAATCTGCCTTTAACTGGCTCTGTGTCCCTGCCTTTGATGTGGTTCAAAGGGACACGGGGCTGTGCTGTGTCCTCCTTGTTTGCTGGGAATTGCACAGACCAGCAGCACCCCGTGCCTGCCTGCAGAGCTGTGCTGTCCCTGCCCTTGCCCCGGTCCTGCTGGGCACGCCTGAAGCTCCCTTTCTTCAGCACTCATGGGAAGCCTGAGCCTCAACAGAGGTCCACGGTACACGGCTCCTCCTGCCAGTTCTGGGTCAGATCTCGTCTGTTTTGGAGCAGCTCCTGCCCCAAAGAGCTTCTCTAGGTCTTTTCCATCCTCCAACTCTTCACGGTTAGAGCTCTAGCAGCAAGAGCATGAGTGTAAAATCCCAAGTATCCTTCTCTTCCAGCATCTGTGCCCCTTTCCTGAGCTGCTGAGGGGCATTTTTAAAGGCATCTTCTGCTGACTGAACAAAACCTCCATCTCGCTTGGATGTTCTTCGGGTTCTCAGCTTGGCTGGTTTATGGCTCAGCTGATGGTGAAGGTGCTTAGAGCACCGCTCCTGTTCTTACTGGGGACACTTTTCCTCTCAGCTCCTTTATTTACATAAAGCCTTAATCACTTGGTTGGACCATCTACGTGGAGAAGGCCACCAGCCTTTCTTGTATTCCCGGTTTTCAGGCCAGCTGTGTCTCCCTTCTCTAGCTGAACTTTGAGAACTGGGAGGTGATCTTCCCCTTCACTCAGCACTGGCCTCACCTGGAGGACTCTGCCCAGTTCTGGGCTCCTCAGTGCAAGAGAAACATGGACATACTGGAGAGAAGGGCCACAAAGGGCTTGTGTTAGTGGAACTTGTGCTGAGTGGGTCCAGATTGAGTGTCCCACTGCTGCTGTGCCAAAGACTGGACCTGCTAATCCCATGTAACACCAGCAGAGGAGTTGGTTATGGACATCATCATGTGGGTTAATGTGAAAAAGCGTGTGTAGCTCTTGATGGCAGAGGTGTGAAAAACCTTGTGTGTGTTTTTGTGAGGGCGTGGATGGAGGTTGTGCCAAAGCTGCTAGCCCTGTGGTTATTTGAAGGGAATGGGGGTGCAGAACCCCTTCTCCACAGCCTTGGCAAGATGGAGCAGTGCTGCTGGCGGTGAAGTCAAGCTTGACTCAGGCTGCCAGCAGATTGCCCTTTGGTGTCCTGTTGCTCACACTTTGCATGTGCTCTCTACACAGCATGGCCATGCAAGGAGGGCAGTGGGAACGCTGGAGGGACAAGGGTTCCCAGCTACATTGTGGGAGGGTGTGAGGAAGCTGGAGCCAGGCTCCTCTTGGCGCTGTGTGGGGTTCAGATGAGAGACAGCAGACAAAAGGCCATGAGGGAAATTCTGGGTAGCTGTTAGGAAAAGACTTTCCTTTGTGAGTGTGGTCAGGCACTGGAGCAGAGCCCTGGGGAGGTGGTGAGATGCACATCCTTGCAAAGAACTTGGAGCTCAGCAGGACAAAGCCTTGAGCAGCTGGAGCTGGCCAGGCTTGGAGCAGGGCATTGGGCCAGAGGCTTCCAGAAGTCCCTTCCAACCTAATACTCTTCAGTGGTAGGTGAGAGATGCCCAGATGGTGTGGTTCAGCTGTAGCATCAATCGCAGCCTGGGACTATGCCTGACTCCCTTTTCCTAGGCTGGCAGGATAAGGAGACATTAGGGAGGCTCCTTGCTAGTTCTTTATGGGCAGATCTTTCTGGAGATGTCCCCAGGGACTGAAGGTGCGTGCCTGCCTGGTGCCAGGTGCTGGGTTTTATATTGTTTGTATTGTGACAGGCTTCCTCTTGTGTTCTCCAGGTACAGCTACATGATTGACAACGTCATTCTGCTGATCACGGGGACTCTGCACCAGCGTTCCATCTCCGAACTGGTGCCCAAGTGCCATCCACTGGGAAGTTTTGAGCAGATGGAAGCCGTGAACATTGCTCAGACGCCTGCGGAGCTCTACAATGCGATCCTGGTGGACACTCCCCTGGGTGAGTGGAGCCTTTCAAAATACCTCTCAGCTGTGTGTGGAGCAGATGTCCCTGTCTCCCCCCCAGTCTAACCAGGTCCAACTAAGCCTTAAGTTGTGCTTCTGGAAGACAAAGCAGTGGGTAACGCACAGATGGGGCTGTTCTGCCTGTGGTGGCTGGGCTGCAGCTCAGGGTTGTGCCTGTCCTGTGCCAGTTTCCCTCTGGATGCTCAGCTGTTTCTCTGTACGCTCAACAAATGCCCAAACCAGCACACTGGGGGTGTGGATTGCTGTGGACTGGTTTGTGTGGGCCAAGCCCTGAGCTGGTGTGGCAGTGTGGGTGTAGTTAGATCTCATCTCCAAGTGTCCACTTACCAGCTCTTTTGTGAATCATCACCTTGAGGTTAGAGAGGAAGGAGAAAGTGAGGTCTTAGTGTGATCTTTTGTGTGATGAGATACATGGTCCACGTGCTTCCTTAGTGAAAGGCTATCGGGTCCTCTGCTGCAATGAGTCACTGGATTTCCAGCACTCTTAGCTGGACCGTTGGGCAATTTCTTGTAGGGAGTTTTTGTAGATAATTATAGAGATCTCTACATGCTTGGTCTTGTTCTGAGACTGATAAAATTAGCTCTTGATCAAGGAAAGCTCTTTATATACCAAAAAACCTCAACCAGCAACAACAACAACAAAAACATCAAAAAACCAAGAGAAATGTCCCAAAGCCTTTTTAAGCTCATTGTACAGCAGGAGCCTGCACTCAGCTGTGCTGTCTGAGCTACGAGCCTTGACCAGGAGGCACAGGACACCAAGTGTCCTATGAACGGTCAGACAGAGATGTTCTTTAAAGATAAAAGGTGTAAGAAGTGGTTCTGGAGAAAACGTGGAAGTCTCCTTGCAGTGGTAGGAGAGGCAGTCACAGGAGACTTTCTAGGTTAGCAGCTGTGGGCAAAAAAGTACCGAAGTACAGCTGAGTCAGTGATTAATCATTCTTTGGGGTTGCTAGAAAGAACAAAACACTTCAAACCATCATATTGTCTTAGATAGAAATAGCTTATTTTGGAACCGAAAGTGCTTTTGCAAACACTCTGTGTAGTAGTGGGGCGAGTGGAGTAGTTGTCATGGAAAAATGACTTGCCAGAGAGAGCCCAGCAAAGGAGGCTTGGAGACCTGGGTTGCAATGCAGTGAGAGAACCAAGGCTCTGCATGCAGCTGAGCCTGCTGTGGGCACCACGTGTGGGCAGAAAATCCTCGTGAGTAAGTGGGAACCTTCCCATTTGGGGAATAAGATGGAACCAAGTGGATCAAAGGTTCTGAGAGACCTCAAAACTTCCAGCTGTGCACGGAGTGGAAATGCCCCATTATCCTGGCGAGGTGGCTCTGGAGAACAGCTGGCACTGAGGCTCTTTGCCACTAGTGATCTGTACAGGAGTGAGTCTTGCCTGCGTCTGCCCTGGCTAGGCTGAGATCTTCAGACCTTTGCCCTGGCCGTGCCCTTGAGGCTGTGTACCATCCAGTGTGGCATTTCTTCAGCAGGACAACATGGGAGTAGCTGTGTTGCCTAAACAAGCAGGCACGCAGGCTCCAGTTGTTTAACTTGCACTCTTTCCAGTGACCACACGCAAAGAAACAGCAGCTCTATCTCCTTGGGTCGCTACGTGGCTTGGTAGGAATGCCTAACCCCAAACGGCTCTCGTAGGTTAGCAGGGCAAAATAAGACTTGCTGTTAGCCTAATTTGGGATCCTGGAGGGCCAAGAACTGAAATAGCTGTGTTCTCATTCCTCTGCTACTCTGAAGTAGCCACTGCTTAGCAATCCGGGCTGGCCAGCGAGCCCTGCAGTGAAAACCAGTCCTGGCACGCTCCAGCTTCACTCTTGCCAGCCATAGGGAGCAGTGCTCCACCAGCTACGTGGCACTGGGCTCTGATGCTGCTGCAAGGAGACCTCTGGAGCACTGTTCAGGACTCTCCAGACCCACGGTGCAGCTGCCAGCAGTGCACACCAGAGGTGTGAGCCTGCACTGTACGCGGTGTCGCGCTGAGCAGAGCACCAGGCAGTTCCCAGCGCGGGCGCAGTGTCCCTTACCCACAGCTGGGCTGTGTAAGCTAGGGAAGATCAGATTTCTCTTTGTAGCAAATTCAGCAGAATTGGTTGCTGAGTGAGAGTTGAAGAAGTCATAAAAGTCCCGTCAATGGGTGTTCTTGTGCTCTCGCTGAGGAGTGAGTGGTACAACAGCCTCGTGTTACGCGAGATGTACAAGACTCCTCTTTATCCACAGCTTGCAGTGCTGTGTCTGTCTGAAATCTGTGTTCTTCCAGAGGCAGCAGCTTCTCACACTCCCTCCTGGACATACTCTGGCAAAGTATGGAAAGCCAAGCTGCCTACCAAAATACACCAGTTCATCCTGTCTCCTGTTGGTTACCTCCAGCTGGAGAAATAAAAAGCCTTGGAAGGAGTGGAAAATGGGATTGATAGACCTGACCAGGGGAGACAGCTCCTGACTCCAACCACAGAGCATCCTGGGCTGTAAGAGCTGTGGCATCCTCGTGCCTCCTTAATCCAACCAAGGTCCTGGAGCATGAGGGAGAGGCACAGCACCAGCTTCTCCTTGGGACTCACTAGCTGCTGTCCTGCAGGTGCTGTAGCAGACAATTGAGGATCTATCTTTGTCACCTCTGAGTTCCTGCATCTGGGAACACTTTGGGTTTTGCTTATTTTTAAATACAGGGTGCTCTGGCACTGATGCTGGGGGCTGGAGCTGAGAATAGGCTGGTGTGGGAGCCCCAAAAATGATTGTGGCCTGGGAAGCCATGGTGGAGCCTGAGGTTTTGAGTCATGGCAGTTTGGTGGCTGCTGAAGACAAGGGCCAGGCCGAGGAGGGACAAGCTCAGTGCAGGGTGTGCTTCTGCCTGGTATTGTTGAAGCATGGTTAGGGCAATGCTAACTCTGTCTGTGGCTCTGTTTCAGCTGCTTTCTTCCAAGACTGCATTTCTGAACAGGATCTGGATGAAATGAACATTGAAATCATTCGAAACACACTGTATAAGGTAAATGTCTCTGGGAAGATGTTGATTTCTCTATTCATTCCTAGCATGATGACTGCTCTGTCTTGTGTCAGGAGGTCCAACTTAGGCTGGCTTTCTTCAGCCAAAGGGGAGAGGGTATTTTCCTCTTAGAGTAGATTTAAAAAAGAAATGTACTTTTTCTCTGTTTTCTTCCCTGGAGTGGTGATAGAGTGAACGTGACCAAGAACTGGTTGTATCTGCTGGGAAGTAAAGATGGTGCTCTTGGAGGGGCCTGACATCCCATCACCCAGCTCTGTGGAGTCAGGGCACCAGAGCTGAGCAGAGTGACTTTTTTTGGACCTGTCAGGCTGTTAAGTGTCTGTGCAAGAGATTTTTTTAGAGGTCCTGCCTTTGAATGAGTTTCCTCGGGCCCCAGGCAGGCTGGAGAAGGCTGCTCCTTAACCACACGAGTTTAGATGTGTAGTTGACTGCTAGAAGGGCTGTAGCTTGATCTGAAGCTTGACTGAAGGACTTCCATGGGCTTGGTTCTCTGACTTGAGCTCTTTCAGAAGAGCCTCCAACAGTGGGAAAGGTACAGCTGGGGTGGAGGCACAGGGATGTGGAGGGGCTGAGGATCTCCTTGTCCCAAGCCCGCGCAGGGAGCTGCTGTCTCCTCTGCAGGCCCTGTCTGGTTTCAGCTGGCAGCACCAAGGTGTGTGTTTATGTGCGGGCTGTGGCTATCACTCCATCTCTGCTCTCTGGATGGAGGGTGGGATGCAGATTGTATCTGCCAGCCTTGCTGTGGCTGGTCACAGCCAGCCCACAGGCAGTGTGACCTCTGCTTCCCAAGGAAGCCAGGGCCCGTTCGGAGAGGCAGAGAGCAGATGAGGCGTGAAGGGAAGAGGGGAGAAGGAGCTGTGTGTTGGCAGTCATGCCCAGCTGCCTGTGGCCTCTGGCGTGTGCTGGTCTCTGGCTGTCACGGGGCAGGGTTGCCTGGGTGCATAAATACCTGCACCTTGGTGCTGAGATGGGGCAGGGAGCAGAGCAAGCGCAGGACAAACAGGCTGGGGGGGGCATTGTCTCCTTGGGTCCCAGCTGCCACATCCTTTCCTGTCATGATGGGACAGACATGACACACAAAGACAAAACACAAAGACAAATAATCAGAAGGCTCGAACAGCTCCCATCCAATTGTTGTTCTAGCAAGCCCTTATATACCTTTCTTCTTACAAGTATCATTGGTTAATTGGTTTACGGCAATGATCATCAGTTCATGATTGAACGACTTCTCAGCTGCAACCTCTGGTGGTCTGCCAGCTCCTTAATCTTGTTTATCAAACTTTATATTCTAATCCCTCAGACCAGCTGAGGCTTCCCACACTTTCCCATCTCCTTTTCAAGGCCTGGTGCTCCTTTGCATTCTGCTCTTCCTACTCCCAGATGGAAGTGCAGGTGCCTGGTGTCCCTTGGCATGTGCTGGGACAGGTTCTTGCTGCAGAGCAGAGTAGGTAACAAACTGTGGTGACACAAGGGTGAGAGAGGAAACTGCTGCAGGCAGACTCACTCGAAGCCACCTCTCTCCCTGAGGACTGGAAAATGTATAATGCAATGCAAATGGAGGGAAACAAAATCCCCAATCTGCAGGCGAGTGCCCAGGGGGAATGCCTGCATCCAGGAGGAGTTGGCATGGGAAGGGGATGTGCTACCTCCCAGACCTGCTGGAAGGTTTTTGAAAGAATCTGCAAGCCTGTAGACAGAAGGTTTGAGCAGGATTCGTAGAAGGAAAACAATCACAGAAGTTTCTCATCAGCAATGGTGAGTGAGAAGGTTCTCAAGTGGCACTGTGGTTGAGCTGGGGAGCAGAGGTTAGCAGGAAGCAGTCAGCAGTGGAGTCCTGCAGTGAAGGCATGCTGGCATTGTCATCTTCAGTGCTTGCTCCCACTTCTCCCCATCTTTAGTGGATACGTTGAAGTGAAGCTGGCTGACTGTTGGCCTTTGCTGGTGACCTTCTTGTAAGAACCAGCTGAAGGAGCTTTGTGACTGGACAATAAAATACAGCAGGCAAATGAACATGGATAAATGTGGAGTGATGAGGCACGGAGGTGGTCCAGGCTCTGCTCGTACAGTGAAGGTCTCCCTGTTCCTTTCTACTGCTAAATGAAATCTTGGGTGGTGATTGACCTGGGCTGGTGTCTCTCAGCAAGGCGATCTGTTCCTAACAGTAGAAAAGAAGAGAACTGCAGAAATACCACTGTGCTGCTGCACAGATTTGTAGTGTGCTTGTCCTGAACACTGTCCTCTCCTCTGTCACCTCCACACGAACAGCAGATCAGAAGTTGCTAAGGGAGACACGTTTAAAAGTTTGGGTACAATGACTTCTGCATGGGATACTATGGAAATGGGTGGGATTCCTCACCTGGAAGAGGAATGAATCAGTAACTGCAGAGTGTTGGAAAAGTCAGTGTGGATCAAGGCACAGGTCTCCCTTGGAGCTGAGGTGCTAGGCAGATGAGGCTGGCAGGAGCAGAGGGGGAATGGGTGGGTTCTCGGAAGTCAAAGTCCATTAAGGATTATTAAATGCAAAGAGGCTGCTGCTTCTGCAGCAAGGGGACACTGGAGAGTTCCTGTAAACTGCTGTCCCCTCTGGAGGGGCTCCTGGGGGAGGGTGCCCAGCATGGCTGGCTTGCACACCGTGTTTCTGTGGTGTCTGTGATACTGGATTCAGTGCTGGATATTGGAGCTCGCCTATTTTATGCTTCTAAAGCTTTGAACTCTGAGAAGGGCAGAGGCAGTGGCTGAACCTCTTCCCCACATTCCCCCTCCTCTCAGCCTCAAGCTCAATCCCTTATCCATGCCCTTGGTCCTGTGGTAACTCCGTGGACTGATGCTCTGTGCTCTCCTGCACTTGAGCAGTGGGGAGTGCTGGAGATGACGCTGCTTTGATGTGTGATGCTCACCCAGCAGTGTCCTCTGGTGCTGTGTGGTAACAAATATTTACAGAACACAGTCATCCAGGTGCTTCCCTAGTGCAGGGGCTGGGGGTGTCCAACATGTGCATTCTTGGTCCATCTTCAGTCCTGGAGTCGCTGTAACAAAGCAGAGGTTTGTGATGTCTCAGCAGCATTTTATCCCATCCCTTTGAAGTGATTGTGCTTGCAGCTCTGTCCAGGGAGGTCCTTCACCACGTGATGGCTTCTCCTGAGAAAGTTTTTGCTGAACAGCACTTTTAGCCATGCGCTGTCTCCATGGGCTCCCCCTGGGAGATACAGTCATCTTCCAGCTGGAAGGATCACGTTTCCTGGAGGCAGCGTGGCCGTGCCTGGCCTTGCATGTTTTGTGCAGTGCTCCAGTTGGGATGGGGACCAAGGGCTGCAGTGTGAGAAGAGGAGTGCAGAGAGTGGAGAGTTTCCTTCACAGATGTCCTGTCCCATCTCCCGACCCCGCTCACACAGGGCACTGTCTGAGCAGCTGCCTTGCAGCCAGAGCCCTGTGGCTTGGCACGCCCAGGAGGCCAGAGTGGGGTCAGGAAACCATGTGAGACCTCAGTCAATGCTTTGGAGTTGGGTGACTCGGAGGAGCAGAGCAGGCGTTGGCCTCGCTGCCGGGGGATCTTGTCTGCAGTGAGCTCCTGCAGCTGCCTGAACAAACCCAACCACAACACTCCATGGCTCCAGCTCCCAGGGGAAGCACTGATCCGTGTGTGGGCTTGGCATCCAAGTTCACGTGGGGTGAGAGTGCCTGTGCTGTGTTAGAAAGCGTCTGGGAGTGTCCCTGCCTGCTCTTTGTCCCCTCCTGACTGGCCCTATGGGGCAGCAGACGAAGCTGTGTGGGTGACTGCTGATCTGCCCTCTCTCTTCCAGGCTTACCTGGAGTCTTTCTACAAGTTCTGCAAGGTGCTGGGAGGTACCACAGCAGATGCCATGTGCCCGATTCTGGAGGTAGGTCTGGAAACCCCCGTAGCTGATGGTGTTGCCATGATATTCATCACTGCATGCTCGGGCCCAGCTTGCCCGCCAGCATTAAGGATGCTAAAGATATTCCTCAGCAGCCCCATGCACAGTCTGCCTGCTCCCTGTGAGGCCTAGGGAAACACTGCCTGCACATGGCTTTGAGCAGGTCTGGTTCCCCGGATCTTGCCAGGTGCTGACACATCTTGTTGCCTTTGTGGCAACATCTTCATCTCATCCTCTCACATGGATAACGAGCAGAACAAGCAGAGCTGTTCAGCACACAGCCCATCACTGTGCCAAGGCTGTGGGATGTGCAGGGCTCAGGGGCAGTAAACAAGAGAGACTCCTTGAACTGGACAGGGCTTGTGCCCAGCGTGGGGATTTGCTCCTCAGGCATCAGCTACTGGGCATACTGGGAGCCTGCTGTCCGTGTTCCCAGCAGCTTCCTCGTGCTGCCCTCTGATGTGGCTCTGTCCAGAGCAGCGTCGGTGTCTGCTGGTGCCTGGCAAAGCTGCTGCACCCCAAGGTGACCTCTTTTCCCACAGTTTGAAGCTGACCGGAGGGCCTTCATTATCACCATCAACTCATTTGGCACCGAGCTGTCCAAGGAGGACCGAGCAAAGCTGTTCCCACACTGTGGCAAGCTCTACCCTGAGGGCCTGGCACAGCTGGCCAGAGCAGATGACTACGAACAAGTCAAAAACGTCGCTGATTACTACCCTGTGAGTGCCTCGGGGTGGGGCTGGTGCAAGGGCCTGCTCTGGGTCAGAGCTGCTCAGGGATCAGGGCAACTTGTGGATTGACATCCTGGGGTGGGGGCCCTATTTTCTGCTGCTGCTGTTGGCCCTGTGCTCTGCTTGGCCAAGGTGGAGTTGGCTTGCTGGAGCTCTTGCACCAAGGGTGCTGTTGGCTTGTTAATCATGGCTGTCATTGGGGTGGTGATGGGGAGAGCAGGCATGCCCTGTGCACCCTGTCCCACCACCAAACCCTGGAGGTACCGGGATGGCAGCAAGGACAGACTCTTTGGCTGGGTGGGGAAGGGAACCTGTCTTCAGTGAGAAGTGGTGTGCCACATCTCCAGCCCTTGTGGGTCACTGAGCTCTGGTTCAGTCACAGAGGAGACACTGATGTGGGAGGACACCTTGTGTGTGCCTGTGTTCCTTAAGCTGCTCTCCTGCGTGGTTGGGGGCCTGTTTGAGGTTGGAGAGCTTGGGGTCTCCTTGCTGGTGCCACTGGGGCACGTGCCAATGTTTGTGGGTGCAGGGGCTTGGCCCAAGCACTCCGGTCTGTCCACGGAGGGCTCTGTACCTGGTGCACCCTCCTTGCAGCCTCAAAGTGACAATATGGCTTTGAGAACTGCACATTTCAGGGAGGGGATAGGATCTCTGGCTGGACAAGCTCACAGATGCAGTAAAGGGATTGCCTTCAGCCGGGGTGTGTGCCGTGTGGCCTCAGCAGCATCCCTTTGCATGACTCTTGGGTTCTGTGGCCTCTGCTGACCTGGCCTGGTGGCTGGAGTGTCTGATACCCAGGGCCTGGGCAGGCTGCTGAGCTTGGAGGGGCTTCAGGGTTTGGGTTTAGCCTCTTGTAATGTCTTCCTGCAGGAGTACAAGCTGCTGTTTGAAGGGGCTGGCAGCAACCCTGGAGACAAGACCCTTGAAGACAGGTTCTTTGAGCACGAGGTGAGTGAGCCCTTGCCTCCCTGTGCCAGCTGCAGAGCCTGGGGGTAGCAGCAAGCTTTGCTGCCCTGTCAGCAGTGCTGTGGGTGGACGGATTCTGGGGAGAGGAAGAGGATGCTACTGCTCTGCTCCAACAAGGAGATGGGGGCCCAGTGTGGGGTTTGGTCCATGTTCTCAGCCAGACAGATCAGAGCAGTGTGGAAGGCCAGTTTGGGGCTGCTGGTGGATATTGGTCCATCAATTGCAAAACCGGAGTGAATTACATGGGAAAGGAGGATTTTTCACAGTACACCAGGGTATAAATATTTCCCCCTCCAAATGTCGGCGCTGTCCTGAGCCCTGTGCTGTGGGTTAGAGCTGCCCAGAGGGTCTTGAAGTGCTGAGCCATGGGACCTCCCAGGCTCCTCCCATCCGAGGTGGACAAGTGCCATGTCTCCCTCTGGCCTTTCCCCAGGTGAAGCTGAACAAGCTGGCCTTCCTCAACCAGTTCCACTTTGGAGTCTTCTACGCCTTTGTGAAGCTGAAGGAGCAGGAGTGCCGCAACATCGTGTGGATCGCGGAGTGCATCGCCCAGCGGCACCGGACCAAGATTGACAACTACATTCCCATCTTCTAACCCTGCTCCCATCCAACCCTGTGCCCTGGAGCCCAGAGGGACCCCCTGCTCCTGACTCCCGAGTTACCCCTTGCCCAGGCTCCAGGGATGTCCTGGCTGTGAACTGGCTCGGAGGAGGAAGCTGTACAGTGCTAGTTAAATTATTCACAAGCTGAGGTTTGAGTTGTGTGCTGTGAGGGACCCGGAGGGCCCAGTGGCACAGCCTGGCCCTGTGCAGCAGCAGGGATGACTCCTGCTGTGTATCTGAGGTCCCCGTGTCACTGTCCTCATCTGCTGTGTGTGCTTGTGCTCCCCGAACGAGCACCAGCCGGGGGGCTGCTGCCTCTGCTGGCTGCTGGGGTCCTCTCCTGGGTGCTCCGCACGCCCCCAGGCACTGCTCTTCCCGTGAGGTGTAGTTTGTGTGAGTTGTGGCGTAGCCCCTGCTGCTGTGCAATCCCTGCATCCCCTCCCCAGCTGACCCTGACCTAGGAGAGACTGAGCAGCCCTGGCTGGGACAGAGCCCGTGGGATGGTGCAGGCAGAGCTCCTCAGAGGTAGCTCTCCTCAGCCTCCTTGCAGCGTGGAAGAGCTCCATGAGCAGGCTCAGCTCCTTCCTGCCCTGCAGCTCCACAGCTGGGAGCTGACTGTGCCCATTGGCTCTGGAGCAGACACCCTGGCTGGCACAGCTGCCCCCTGCACTGGGTACCTGGGCCTAGGGTGGCCCTCAGCTCTGGCTCCACTTGGTCATCCTGAGGGTGGCTGGTGGCAGAAATGGCCCCTGCCCTGTCCAGGCCCTGCCTGTGTGCTTTGGGGCAGGGGGCCAAGCCCTGGGCACACTGTGGCAACCCAGCTTCATGCTGCTCTGTGTTTGGGTGAGCTCCTGCTTGTCTTCAGAGTGGTGTGACCATGGAACAGCTTGGCTGGTGGGAAACACATGCTTGGTGCTGCTGCTGGGAGGGATCGATGGAGAGTAGCTCCATCCCAGCTTGTGCTGTGATCACCTCTGAAGTGTTTGTTACCCTGTCCTCCCCTCCTCCCTACACCAATAAATATCTGCCTGCTGCACCCTGCTCTCCATGCTTACTTGGGACTTTGGTCCTTGGGGTAGTGGTGTGGATTCTGCCTGATGGGGGACACTTGTTCCTACCACAGGCAGGGTGGTGAAATGGCCTCAAGTTCCATCAGGGGAAGTTTAGGTTGGTTATCAGGAAGAAGTTCTTTACTGGGAGGGTGCTCAGGCACTGGAATGGGCTGCCCAGGGAGGTGGTGGAGTCACCGTCCCTGGGGGTGTTCAACAAACGGGTTGATGAGGCACTTGAGGCCATGGTCTAATGGTCTGATGGTTAGGAATGTGATGGGATAAAGGTTGGACTTGATGACCCTGGAGGTCCCTTCCAACCATAATGATTCTATGACCCTGGGCATCAGCACTCCAGCCCAACTGTGGGTGCCTGGGAGGTGCAGCTGTAGGGCAGTGAGCTGTGTGGAAGGAGATGCTGCAGCCCAGCAGTGTATCAAGAACAGATTTATTTAAAAAGTGACAATCACGTAGTTCATCTCGTGAAGAGCCCTGCAGCCCGGCCGCTGCCCCGCGCTCGCCGGGAGCACGTGGAGTGTGTGAGGAGCAGCAGGGAGGCAGTGGCTGGCGTGGCAGTGGCTGCAGGATCCCGGGCTTGACCTAGCCAAGAGCTGGCAGAGACAAACGCGGTGAGGGAGACGTCAGGTACCTCCCAGCGCGTGGTGCAGAGTCAGG
Organism: Aegotheles bennettii; assembly: GCA_013398125.1. Classification (NCBI taxonomy): domain Eukaryota; kingdom Metazoa; phylum Chordata; class Aves; order Caprimulgiformes; family Aegothelidae; genus Aegotheles; species Aegotheles bennettii. The sequence goes on along the minus strand of VZRW01012713.1, from coordinate 21,119 downwards.
CAGGGGCGGCCCCCTCGGGGGGTGCGTGGTTAGAAAAAATACAAAACCAAGGTCTCTAGAAAACGTTGATTCTCACGTGATAGAAAATAGATCTGTGGCTGCCTGATTCTGGAAAGCGATTTGGTTTGTAAGGTCTAGTGCTGATTGTTCCCCTGGGGGCAGGCTGGCTGGCTGGCTCCTGCCATCAGGCCACCTTCCCCTCGCTGTGGTGCTCCCGCCGCAGCGCCCGCGGCAGCTTGGGGTTGATGAAGAATCCTTTGAGGAACAAGTCTCGGACGAAGTAGGGCAGGTAGCGGTGGATGAAGTACATGAGCCCAAGGCCCTGCCCTGGGTAGTAGCGCACGGCGGGGTTGGCAGCCAGGAGCCCGTCCGTGATGCTGTTCACCACCGCGCTCAGGTCCTCCACCGCCACCTTCATGAACTGGATGAACTGGCGGTTGATCTCCTCCACGTAGTCTTCACCGTAGGCCTGCAGCAGCTCTGGGGGCAGGCTGGCCACCAGCCTCTGCTTCTGCAGGTTCCAGAAGGCAGGGTCGCATGTCGTCCCTGCAAGGACGTGCCCCCCCTGTCAGCTGTGTGGCACCCCTCCTCCAGTCCCCCACCCCCTCCCAGCCTCCCAGGAAGGTCCTGCTGAGACCTTGGCTATGAGGGGAGCAGGGTGAGAAGACGACGGTGGTTCTTCATAGCCTGAAAGTGGACCGGAGGTCTCGGACCCTGCCTGCAGGGCATAAGCTGGTTTGGGCAGCCCTGGTGGCAGAGGATCTGCTGGCAGGGCTTGATCCTCACCCTGCCTCCCACCAACCAGAGCCCAAAGGTCACGGGATGGCCACCATCCCCATGGAGGTGGTCAGGGATGCTCAGAAGCTGCATCCTGATGGCTGGCTACTCCTGCCATTGCTCCGTCACTGTCTCTGCTGCCTCCCTGGGGTCCCTGCCCCTCGCCTGGGGGTGCAGGCACTCAGCGGGTGCCTTACCTGTTTTGTAGTAGCCAGGCAGGACGATGCTGACTTTGATGCCCCAGGGCTGGAGCTCGTTGCGGAAGGTGTCCATGAGCAGGCTGAGTGCTGCCTTTGAGGCCCCGTAGGCTGCCAGGCAGGGGAAGGGCAGGTCACCTACAGGAACAAGGGGATGTGTGAGCATGGCCAGGGGCAGGCAGGGACTGGGGGGGCTGGCACAGGGCTGTGCTCCTGGCACTGCACAAGGGCTTGGGGTGGAAGGGGAATTGGGGGGGTGGGAGCCACGCCATGGGCATGTGTCCAGTTCTGGGGTCCCCAACACCAGAAGGACACGGAGCTGCTGGAGAGAGTCCAGAGGAGGCCACGGAGATGCTCAGGGGGCTGGAGCAGCTCTGCTCTGGGGACAGGCTGAGAGAGTTGGGGGTGTTCAGCCTGGAGAAGAGAAGGCTGCGGGGAGACCTTGGAGCACCTTCCAGCGCCTGAAGGGGCTCCAGGAAAGCTGGAGAGGGACTGGTGCCAAGGGCAGGGAGTGATGGGACGAGGGGGAATGGGTTCCAAGTGCCAGAGGGGAGATGGAGATGGGATAGGAGGGAGAAATTGTTTGGTGTGAGGGTGGTGAGAGCCTGGCCCAGGGTGCCCAGAGAAGCTGTGGCTGCCCCTCCCTGGCAGTGTTGAAGGCCAGGTTGGATGGGGCTTGGAGCACCCTGGTGTGGTGGGAGATGTCCCTGCCCATGGCAGGGGGTGGGGCTGGGTGAGCATTAAGGTCCTTTCCCACCCAAACCAGTCTGGGATCTGATGATGCTTGACCCACACCCCAGGTCGGTGTGCTGGGGCCTGGTGGGCCATGCTGGGGGCGATGGTGCTCACCTGCGGGGCTGCTCACGGTGACAATGCGGCCGCTGGCGGAGCGGAGCAGGGGCAGCAGCCCCTTGGTGAGCTCCAGCGAACCGAAGAAGTTCACCTCCATGCAGGCACGGAACTTGCCCAGCGGCGAGAGCTCGGCATCAGCAATGGTGTCGTTGAAGCCGGCGTTGTTCACCAGGCCCCAGAGCCCTGCAGGTAACCATAGAATCATTCTGGTTGGAAGGGACCTCCAGGGTCATCAAGTCCAACCTTTATCCCATCATATCCCTAACCATCAGACCATCAGACCATGGCCTCAAGTGCCTCATCAACCCGTTTTTTGAACACCCCCAGGGACGGTGACTCCACCACCTCCCTGGGCAGCCCATTCCAGTGCCTGAGCACCCTCTCAGTAAAGAACTTCTTCCTAATATCCAACCTAAACTTCCCCTGATGGAACTTGAGGCCATTTCCTCTCGTCCTGTCATCAGCAATTGGGGAGAAGAGACCAACACCAGCCTCACTACAGCCTCCCTTTAGGTAGCTGTAGAGGGCACTGAGGATGACACGCTTGAAGAGGTGACCTGCAGGGGGGACCCCCACGCTGGGGTTCCCTGGCTCATGGGGGTCCTGCAGGAGCAGTGCAGGGTGCCCCGGGACAAGTCCTGTCAGCAGAGGCTGTGAGTGGGTGGTCTCAGGTGGTGCCGGGGGCTCCTACCTGTGCTGTTGGTGTGGGCCTGGATGTGCTGCAGGACGTGCTGGATGTCCTCTGGCTTGGTCAGGTCCATCTGCAGCAGCGTCAGCCGGGGGGAGCAGCTCGTGCGCAGCTCCTGGGCGCCGGGGCCCTGCGGGTCCAGCACGCTGGCGAACACCTGGAAGCCCAGGGCGTCCAAGTGCCGCGCCGTCGCCTGCCCGAAGCCCGAGTCACAGCCTGCAAGAGGTGACAGGAGCCCTGCAGTGACTGGTGACAGCCACCAGCCCGCTGTCCCCAGCCCCCAGGGACCTCCCAGCTCCACCTCTCCATCCCCAGGGACCAAACCCCTGCTCAGGGCTCACTGCCCCACTCCAGCTCCGGACCCACCAGGGACATGACCTTGCCCTGGGTCACGGAGCTGCTGTTTTCTCGCCGATGGCACACGGGAGGAAGCAAACACTCCCTTATCTGCAGCCCCATCACCCCCAGCGCCTCGCCGGTGCGAGGTGTGGGTAAAACCACAGCATGGCTCAGAGCCCAGCACTGATGTGGGGCAGGAGCCATCACCCCTGAAATGTCCTCCAAAAGCCCCGTTGGGCACCACAGGGAGCTGGCACAAGGCACCGTGGGAGATGCTGCCCTTCCCCAAATGCTTTTTGCCTTCAGAAGTGGTGGCTGAGAGGCACAGCACCCCTCAGCCAGGCTGCGGTGCCGAGGGGATTGGAAATAGGGGGAAATAAAAGGGATCGTGGTCTGCTCCTGCCACCCCGCATCCTTCAAGGAGCAGCCAACGGAGATGTCCCACGTGGGGGCTCTGGGTACTGCTGTGCCCGGTCCCACCCTCACCTCCATCCCAGCTGGAGCAGGGGCTCTGCAGGTGACACCATGCCGGGGGGCTGTGGGACAGCCTGGGCGGGAGCTGGGTGTCACAGGGCCAGTGGCCGGGGAGGAGCTGCCAGGGTGCAAACAAACAGCGGCAGCAAAGTACAGGCTGTTCCCGGGCGATGGCAGAGCTGATAGCTCGGGGAGCCTGTGCCACATTAACCATTAACCGGGGAGCGCTGCAGGGACAGCCCCGTGGCTCCTGCACCCTCCTGCCTGGAATGTTGGGTGCTCCTTTGGCCATCCCTGAGAAAGGGCCCTATCCGGTGCCTGGCTCCCTTTAGGGATGGTGGCCACAGGCACTGCCACTTGCTCCTCAGACCCTTCCCAGCACCCTTCCTGCCAGCCCCAGGGTGGGGTTGAGGACAAGCTGCCCCCCTTGGCTCCCCGCTCCCATACACCCAGGCTGGGACCGGGGGGTGCTGCCAGCTCCAGCTCTTGGGGTGCCAGCCAAGCCTTGGCTCAAGCATCCACAAGCTGGTCCCCAGCTCAGCTTTACTTTATTGCTGCGTCAGAAACCCGTAATCAATCCCCTGGCCAGAGGCCAGCGAGATAACACCCGCCGGAGGTGCTCACCCTTCCCGGCAGAGCCACCCAGCACCCACCACCACAGGGAGGGGGGGGAAGCCACCACGGGCTGGCTCAGCATCACCCCGGCATTGCCCCGGTGCCGCAAGGGATGGTGACGGTGCCTGCTGGTGCAGCACATCCGCCTCTTCCCTCGTGGGAACGGGTCCTGCCGCCAGCAGCCGGCCTGATAAGGTGCATTTTGCCTTTCCCATCCAGGCAGGAGAAACCAGCAATAAAGATAAGGTTTAAAAAATAAAAGTGCTGGCGGCCACGCCTCGCCGTGCCGCAGGCAGCACACGGTTACCTGCGCTGCTCCTGCCCCGACCAAGCTGCCAGCACAAACACCACGCTCCTCATCACCTCCCGAGCCTCAAAACACCAGGAAACAGCCCAAAAACCCGAGTGAGGCAGGCTCGGGTCAGCAAGCCTGGCAAGGAGGGAGCGAACGCGGCCGCGTGCGTCGGAGCCAGGGTTTGTTTTGCCTTGGAGGAGCAGGGGGGGCAGAGGGTTTGTTTCGGAAGTTTTAATTTATTCACACACACAGGAAAAAAAAAAACAAACAAACCAAAAAACCCCTCCCTCCTGGGAGGCTGGCGGGAGGCCCGGGGCCAGGAGGGCGAGGATGCTCTGGTGTTATTTAAGGTCTCCGGCACCGCTTGGCTTCCCAGGCACTGCGCTCAGGCATGGCCAAGAGCACGGGGAGGGAGGATCAAACCCCCCGAGAGTGAACACATGGCCCCAGAGCACAGCAGCTCGCCCAGGGCTGTGTGCCCTCCCCGTGGCTACTGGCACAGCAGGCACTGGCCGTGCCGGCGCTGGGGCGGGAGCCGTGGCCGCTGGCTCAGCCGTGCCGGGAGCCCTGGAGCCGGTCAGTCTGCGCGGCCCCGGCGATGCCGGCGCTGGGCACGGTGCCGCTGAGGATGCTGCATCACGAGGCCGTGCCAGCGCCAGCTCCCTCCCGCCCCGCTCCCGCCTTCCCAGCCCGTTCGCAGCCGTGCGGGACCGCGGCCGGACCCCGTGCAGATGCCTGGCACAGGGAGCACAGCGGAGGAGGGCGAGCGGCTCGAAGNGCAGCCAGAGGCTTCTGCTGCCGCCGGAGCAGAGCCTGAGCTGAGATTCAAAGTCCAGCAGAGCTCCGCAGGCTCGGCAAGCGGGGGCAAGTGCCCCCCCCCCAGGGGGCTGGCTGGCCCTTTGCCCAGCAGTGGGGAGGCAGCACAGAATCACACAGAATCACAGAATTCTAGGGTTGGAAGGGACCTCAAAGGATCACCTAGTCCAACCCCCCTGCCAGAGCAGGTTCACCTACAGTACATCACATAGGATGCAATTCCCAGGGACTTCGCAGAAGCTCCAGCCCCTGTGGTGGCTCCCCCGGGGAGCGGCCATGCCGGCCTCTGCTGGGATTTCAGCACGACGAGCCCAAGCTTCACCTACCTTGAGAAACCAGACAAGGTTTGGCCTTGGGCAGGGCTGTTGGGCTGCCCTCCCACCCGCCCAGGGAGGGCAAAGAGGACCGGCCACGCAGCATCGCCTCCCACCACCCGGAGATGCCCCTCGCCCGTGAGAGCAGAGCTCCCGGAGGGGCTGGGCACCACTCACCCTTCCCAGCTCATGTGCCACCGGCTGAAGCCACAGCCCCGGGTCGGTGTGGGCACATTTCCTTCGGGGGAGTCAGGCGTGGCACCTTTGTGCTCTCAGGTGTTTGTGATGCTCCTGCAGCCGGCACCGAGGCCACCGTGTGTGGACACACACGAAACCAACGCTGCCATTTGCTGAGTGGAGCTGAGACGGGTGAGAACACGGTCACTGCCCAGGAGCTGCAACCACCACCACCCCCTGCCCCTGCACCCAGCATGGCACACGATGGAGGGCTGATGGCACAAGTCTGCAGCTCACCCCGACGCAATGCAGGCGTGGCTGTCCCATCCCCAAACCATGAGAGGAGCATCCTCATTCCTGAGCCACAAGCTGTGCATCCTCAGCCCCAAGCCATGACCCGAGCATCCTCATCCCTGAGCCGTGCATCCTCAACCCCAAGCTGTGAGTGAAGCATCCTCCATCCCAAGCCATGACCCGAGCATCCTCATCCCTGAGCCGTGCATCCTCAACCCCAAGCTGTGAGTGAAGCATCCTCCACCCCAAGCCATGAGCAGAGCATCCTCATCCCTGAGCCACACATGGTGGGTGAGGACCAGCCCAGTCCTGCCCAACCCCAGCAGCAGGACTCAGCTGAAGAAGCCCTGGGTGGCTGTAGAGCTGCCCAGAGCCTGGCGGGTGCCCAGGAGCTGCTCCCTCCATGGCCACCCCCATGGGGACCCTGGTGTGGAAGCTGGAGAGGGTGTGCCAGGGCTGAGCATCCCTCAGCTGACCCAGCTCTCCTGGGGTTAGCCCTGGCAGCGTGGGCATGCAGGGCAAGGGTGGCCACAGGGCATCCTTAGGGCACACTCCAGCTGTCACCAAGCCCAGAGGCAGGCAGGTGGCTGTCAGCTGGGTCAGAGCCCCACAGCAGCATCATCCCCTCCCCACGTCTGCCCCACACAGCCCTGCCACAGCTCCCCAGACCCCAGGAGTGCAATCCCACCTCCCACGCAGCTTCTGGGCTGTGTGTCCCACCACCCTGGCCGAGATGGCTCACCGAGATGGGGCTGTCACTGCTGTCACCAGCCCTGGCACAGCACGGGGCTCAAGGACCCCATCAGGCCGAGTGGATTAACGTGCTGAGCTCCTGTTTCCATAGGCTCGAGCTCAAATCCTGCCTGGGATGCCAAGTTAAACACGGCTGACATTTTGCTCGGAGGTGTTGCCTTCTGGCCCCGGAAGGAGCCACCGCCACCGCCTCGGATCCAGCTCCTCCGGGCACAGGATGGGGGCGAGCCGGGCTGCCCCGTGGGAAGGCTCCACCGAGCACCAGGGCAGGCACAGGGGGCACCGATCCTGGCTCAGCTCCTTGGGGATGAGCATCCCGGCTCCATCCTGGAGCACCACGGATGAGGAAGCCCAGGGTGAGGTGGCTGGAGCAGGATGCAGCAGGGACGGTGTCACCAGAGGGGATGGGACACCCCAGAAGGGGTTCGGGGAGGGGGTCCCCATGTGGGGCAGGAGGAAGCACCCCCGTGGGCAGGGCAGGGCCCTGCAGCCAACACCTCCCAGATGCCAGGTGAGTTTGGAACCAGGAGCAATCAAGGGGCAATGTCAGCCCCGGGTGACTGGGAATGAATTCTTGGCAGGGCACAGGGGAGGGAGAGGACAGCAGGAGCACCTGTGCTGGTGGCAACTGAGCTGCCCTGGTCACCCGCTGGCTCCCTGCTCCCCGCCAGCCATCACCCAGGGTCCTGCTGGGGGCTGGGTGGGGGCATTGGCAGCCCCCACCCCACCGCAACTGGTGGCATCACCGTCAACAGGAAACCTGCTGTCACCACAGCTGGTGGCATCACCAGCAGGAAACCAACAGTGAGCGGTGCTGGCAGCGGGGGTGTCCCTGCCCCCCGTGGAGCCCCCGGGAGCAGCCCCCCTGCCCGGGCTCTGGTGGACAGGGTCAGGGTGGCAGGAGGTGGCAGCGACCCCAGTGATGCTGCTGGTCCTCAGCACCTGGTGTCAGGAAGCCACGAGCCTCATTAAATTCAATTAAGCCCGGGGAGATAACTCAAATCCCCTCCTCAAATCCCCAGCGAGGGGACAACGCGTGAGGCTCCCCCGCCAGCAGCCCGGGGGGGAGAGGGGGGTGTCCCTGCAAAGCCTCAGGTTCCTTCGAGGGCAGGACCGGAGCCAGGGGGGGGACGTTCTGGAGCTCCCCAGCTGGGGTGGAGGATGGAGTGCTCCATCCCTATCCCTGTCCCTCCAGCTGGCCCGGCGGGGTGGGGCCAGGCAGCCCCCCCGGGGAGCCCCTGGCAGAAGGCAGCGCCGGGGCTGCCCAGCGCCGCAGGGGGCAGGGGGGGGGTGGTCTGGCCCCCTCCCCACGGCGGGACGCTGGCCAGATGGTGTGAATTACAGGGGATCAGCCGAGCATTGCTGCAGCCTCACACGCTATCACCTCCACCCGGGGCCGTGTCTGTCACTGAACAAAGCAAAGAGAAGGGGGCAATGGGATTTTCTGCCCAGAGGCACCGAGAGCCCCGATGCTCCTGGATTAAACCCCATTTCCCAGGAGCAAGCTCCAGCACACCAGTACTGGGGACTCCACAAGAGCAACCCTGAGCTAAACCAGAGCGAGGAGCCACAGCCCTCCCAGTCACTGCCACTGAAAGCCACCCAGACACCTTATCCCCCACCACAGCTGGCGCAGCCCGGCCAGCCCTGAGCTCAGCCACCTGCCCTGGCACAAGGTGGGCACCTGGTGAGATGCTCGAGGAGGTCAGGGCCCACCCATGAGCTTGCTGGCAGCCTCAGCACCAGCTTGAAGCCCATGTCTTGGCACCCAGATCTGCTGAGTTCAGCCTAAGGGCTGGCACCCAGAAAGCACCAGAGTCTTCCTCAGCTGCAGGAGGGACACAGGGCAGCCCAGCCCTGGCCCAGCAGTGATGGTGCTGCCGGCAAGGACAGAGCTGGGGCTCTCAGACAGGCAGGGGGGAGGGAGTGCCTCTCCTGCCAGCAGTGCTGCGACACCATGGGGTTCGCAGAAAAAGGGCACAGGGAATTTCCTAGAAGCAGCCACTCACCACATCCCAGGGCCAGACGGGATCTTCAGCAGCTGCCACTGCCACCGAGAGCAGAGCGACTCCCCCAGAAGGAGCAGCTGGACTCTGGCAGTCAAGGATTTGAGCTCCCCACAGGCAGGGATAAGCAGGAGAGAATGGCAGAGAGAACACTGCCCAGGGAAGGGCACAGCCTGCACATCAGCACAGGGATGGAGGGATGGAGGGATGGAGGGATGGAGGGATGGAGGGATGGAGGGATGGAGGGATGGAGGGATGGAGGGATGGAGGGATGGAGGGATGGAGGTTGGGAAGAGGTGCAGCAATAACAGGGTTAATAATCACCCTCAGAGGGAATGCTATGAACTGGGAACACGGCGCTGTGAAAGCCATCCATCAGCGAGAGCTGTCACTGGGAAGGACACCCATGGCACAGGGATGGCTTGACCAGATTGGTGCCGGTGACACATGAGGGCTCTGGGAGAGGGAGAGGCCAGGTAGGAGCCAGGCTGGGAAGCTGGGAAGCTCTACCAGCCATAGCCAGGACGTAGCACTGAAGATGCTCCCAGGAAATGAGGTGGTGGCAACAAAGCCATGGCTGGGACACCTGCTGGGGACCATCCCTGGGCTGCAAGGTGGCTCCCAGGGAGCCCCAGCAGGCTGGAGGAACACCAGCCAAGCCCCATGTCCATCTCTCACATGTGATAACACCTCAGGCACCAGGAGCCAGCAAGGAGAGGCAGAAGTTCATGCCTATGGGCAGGGCTAAGCCATCCACAAGAAGCAGAAGGGAAGATCAGCTCATCTACATGGACCACCATGAGCCATCACCACCCTAGGACATCTCATGGAAGGTATTTCTAGCCAGAGCAGCAAAGTTGGACCAGGAGAACCTCTGGCCACATGGTGGGTCAGGTCAGCTGTGGAAGAGCCCTGAATTGTCACACAGGACAGGCTGCCCCTCCACCATGGAGGTGGACAAGACACCAGGGGCTGGGACATGCAGTGCCAGCAGGGACAAAGCCAGGCTGGGGCAGTGCTGACCAAAGCAGTGGCTCCAGAGCAAGCCCAGGGGATGATGATGTGAAGCAGCTCAGAGGCTGCAGCACCACAACAAAGCTACAGCAGTTTCAGTGGGGTTTGCAGCAGTCCAGGGGTATCTTTGAGACAAAAATCCTACTTTGCTTGTTAAGTGCCATCTCCTCACTCCCCTTGCCACAAAAATAAATCCCTGCTGTGTGCCACAAACCCAGGCAAGCAGGAAAATGGGTGCAAGCCCTGCCCATCCCCACACCACGCTCTGGGCTTGCACCAACTGTGTTTTCTCTTGCAGGTCCATGTGGAGCTCAGGTGGGTTTTTTGTTTTAGGAACTGAGCAAAACACTTGAGTGAGCACCACTTGAGCTTCAGCCAAGACAGTTTTTGAAACACTTTGAGCTGTTTAGACCTCCATGGTCACCTCAAGCCACACCAGCCCCTTCTGTACCTGATTTAAGTTGTCCCCTCCTCTCTGCACCTGAAGCCCCCACCAGCCCTTCAGAGTCAGATTTTGAGTAGCACAAGTTTATTTTGGTGTGTTTTCCCAAAATAAGTGAAGGTGGCCCTCCAGGCTGACGTGTATGGACAGTCACAGTGACTCAGGCTGAAGGGCAATGCAGGACCCTGCACATGCCCTTGGGACAGCACAGGCAGAGCCTGGCACACCAGCTAAGGGAGGAAAGAAGTCACCATGGGGTGGCTGCACACCCCAGGTTACAGGGTGTGTGTCCACCTGCTCACTGGGGAGGGGCAAGCATTGGTCATGGTGTCTTTGGACAGGGACATGAGAAGCAGGTGGGCACAGTGTGATGTTTAAGCCAAATTGGACTACGACCACCAGAGTGCAAAAACAGGGTGGGAAAGGATGACCAATCTGCTCAAGGTGTGTCTGGTAGAAGAGGAGAGACCCAGCATGAGAAGATCACCACCAGAAGAAACAGAGAGGCTTGAAAGAAGAGGCCAGTCATTCAAAGCTTCTGTAAAAGACATCAGGGAAGGTACCTCCTCCAGGACCTTGGCTCACCAGCCCATCCCTCCTCTCCATCCCCAGCCTGCTTGGGGAGCACCCACCTTCTGGCTCCCCAGGGTCAGCACCCAGCCAGAGGCTGCACCACCACAAAGCCTGCAAAGCCCCAAACTGCTTTCCAAGATTACAGCCCGAGAGGCAGCAAATCCCAGCCCAGCACAGAGTGCCAGGGGGAGCCAGCCCCCCACCAGGGAGGGTGACAGAGCCCAGGGGGCTGGCAGTGCTCCTGAGAAGGAAGCAGGAGGGATGTGTTGCATGTGGAAGCATGCACAGGCTGGGACAGAAGAATGGGGATTGGAGACAGTGGATATATCCCCAGCAGCCAGGAGAACTGGAGGCTGCCACAGGTGGGAGTCAGTGTCATGGAGCTGAAATTCATCAAATCCCAGACTGGTTTGGGCTGGAAGGAACCTTAAAGCCCATCCAGCCCCACCCCCTGCCATGGGCAGGGACACCTCCCACCACACCAGGGTGCTCCAAGCCCCATCCAACCTGGCCTTCAACACTGCCAGGGAGGGGCAGCCACAGCTTCTCTGGGCACCCTGGAGCAGGCTCTCACCACCCTCACACCAAACAATTTCTCCCTAATAACTCATCTGAAAGAAGACGATGGGGAGAAGGCAAACACCCAAGCTTGGTGAGGGTACCTTGAAGACTCCACCCACCCCATCCCCACTCAAGCAAAACCCTGGCTGGGCAAGCCCACCATTCCCATGCTACCAGGAGGAAAGCAGCAGGGCTCTTCCATGAGCAGATCCTGGCTTGAGGAGAGCCAAGACTCAACAGTGGGTAACACAATCCCAGCCCTCAGTAGAGATGGGCTGCTCATTGGGCTAGAGGGCAGCCACTGCCTACACTCCCTTTGTCCCGGAGCATCCGTTCCCATCTGACAATCTCATTTCTGCAGGGAAGTCTGTTTGCTGCTCTCATGTCCCTGCGTAACCCCGAGCACTAAGCAAGCCAGCTTAGGTTTCTCTACCAACTCCGTTCTCCCACAGTGCACAACTTCTCCATGCTGCTCCTTCTGACCAGCCCTGCTCACCATTTTTGGTGAACAGCGCTAAAAACCCCTGACAGGTCTGTGGAGTGAGCAGGCTCCAAAAGCACTCATTAATAGGTGAGTGAGGAAAAGCCAAGTGTAGATGTCTGACCATCTGCAGTGAGCAGGGGTAGGCTCCTAGTTCTGAAGAAACTTGGGAAGGAGAATCCCAAAACCTGGTTGCTGACAGAGCAGGGGGAGAGCTTCAGCTTGCAAAGAGAGGCAGAAAAAGCAGGATTCCTGCTCTGCTCCCAGAAACCAGCAGCAAACCCCACAACTACAGAGTTCAATGGTGCCTTTTTTCCTTTGCATACATGAGGGATTGCTTGTACAGCAGGGCTGGAGTTTGGGTGTCTGGTTCTGGCCCTGTCCTCCCCTCAGCTTGGAGGAGCAGCTGTCTCTGCTGTTAATTTTTAATAGATCCTGGAAAAACCTGAGCAGTTCCCCAGAATGAGCTGATTTGCAGCCTGCACTTAGCCTGGGGAAGAGCCCAGGTATCTCTGACCCAGCTCAGCAGCTCCAGAAGCAGAGGAGAAGCCTTTGGAGAACTGTGCTCAAAGCTTTACTCATCACAGGGCTGCTGGCACCAGCACCAAATCCAGGCTGTGAGCATGCTGTGCCCATCCTGGAGCCAAGGTGCCCACCCCAGAGCCAAGGTGCCCACCCCAGACTCCTTAAGTCTGGACCCCTGATACCTCAATCACCCAGTTTAGGTGGAAAATGGGTCTGAGAGACAGCAGCAAAGTCCAGATGGGAACGATGCTGCTCTTTTACCAAGGAAAGTGATTCACCTTCACAGCAGAAGAGTGAGAATCCTGACATCTGGATTCAATCACTCCATCCTGCCGCACTCACCAGATGCTTCCACATCTGTGGAGCCCATGGGAAACTCTGCTCAGCTACAACCATGTTGCAAAACCTCTGTTAACCTTGAGCATGATCCGAGGCTCTGACCCGTTTCAGGTTGTTAATGGGGCATGAGTGTAACGAGAGCCTCCCCAGGGAAACTGAGCTTCCCTGCAGCAAGGAGGGGCAAGAGAACACGGCAGGTTTGGGTCTGGAGCAGCCCAACCTGCCCACCAGTTTTGTTCACCGAGATGATTTGCTGGGGGACAGAAGCTCTGCAGGTGCCTCCTGGCCTCATAGGCTACACCAAGGAGGAGCCAGGGAGCAAGCGACCCAGATTGCCTTCCCTAGGCTGCAGCCCTGTGGCTCTGGGTTATTGCAGAGCTGTGTCACTCAGGTGCAACCTTCACAGACAGAGCAACAACTCACTGATTTCAACTTCCCATCCAAACTGAAGTGTAGGAATGGATACCCTGAAACAACTCGGGTCTTCCCTCTGCTCCAGCCAAACCCTGCTTTGTGCTCAGTCCTTTCCAAGGGCCCACAGTAAACCAGGCAGTTGCCTGCTGTCCAAAAAGCCACCCCAAGCAGTCACACATGGCAGAGCCCCGGGATGCTCAGGGCCAGCCCTCCACAGCCTCCAGACACCAAACCTGCTTGTGTTGGGCATTCCCATGGACTCACCGAATTCCACAAGCACGCACCAAGACCACAGGGGCCAAAGGATGACCTAGGCTCATGTCTAAACTGGCCCAGGTCACAGCCAAACCCTGGTGCCAATCACCAGCACCCCAGGGTGCCCTGACCACACAGCAGTGACAAGGGGTGCCAGGTATTGGCACCTTACTGGAGCAGCCTTGGGTGAGGCAGCTGCCTGTACCCAGCCTGCCCACACCACCGGTGTGCTGGGCTCCCTGCAGCTTCCCATGCTTGGCCAAAGCCACTGTCTCATCTTCAAGGCAGGTTTGGGCTCACAGGCAGGCTCAGGACAGCATATCAAGGGCAACATGGAGATGGCTGCTGTCTCACTCCCAGGATCTCCACTCCCCTCTGTCCTCCCGGAGCTGACCTCTCCCAGCCCAGCTGCACAGGAGGGCATTCTCCTCCTCGATGCAAACAGCTGTGACCTCCCCTAGGAGGCAGGATTAACACTTTCCTCACCCCCTGCCCCCAGCCATGCTGCATACACTGGAGCCATGCTCCTGGAGAAGCTGGACCACCAGGATGCAGAAGACCCAAGGTCACAGCCGCGGATAAACACAGCACCACCAGGACTAGTGGCCACCTACTTTGCTAGCCCAGGGGATGCACCACAGGAGACAACCACATTCCTTGTTCTCCTCCAGCAGCAGGCAGCTGCCCATCCCTGTCCCAGCCCCCATGTGCAACACCAGAAATGCAAACTCACAACAGATGGGGAATGCCACAACTTTCAGTCCCTGCTGCTACCACAGGGTCAGCAGCTCTGCTCTGCAGCAGCTCTGCATCTGCTCTGCTCCTTCCCACCATGCTGCACAGTCAGTTTTCCCTCAACCTCTCTCATAAACTTCAGTTTTGGTGTCCAGACCAGCACATGGGGCTGGAGCATCTCACACAGAGCTCAACTTGGGGCTGCTCCCAGGGAGTCCAGAAGAGCAGGCAGCTGGAAGAGCTGGGACACCTTGACCTGGAGATACAACAGCACTGCAGCCACATTCCCTTGCTCCAGGTCAGCATCACTGACCCCATACAACTCCCTGCTGCAGGATTAAGCCAGCAGCCAAGAAGTGTAGATATAAGAGGAAGCGATGCCCTGAGTTTTTTGGACTGGGACCTGTGCTGGTCCATGGCAAGCATCAGGAAGGGGCTTTGTTGCATTTCCCAGTTGACCTGCATGGTCCAGCATGACCCCCAGCATGGCAGAAGCCCTGTCGCTAACCTCACACACTTTCACTGATGCCCAATGACCCCAGACCCCCAACTCCATGCTTCTCCCTCTGCCATGCTTTGCTTCCCATAGGCAGGAGGAGGGAGGCCAGGCTGCCTTTGGCCAAGAGCTCGCTCCCACACTGATCCTCCCTGGCTGCTCCCACGGCAGACACCAGCAGCCAGTTACCAGGAGGTGTCCGGAATTAATCCGCAAAGGAATCAGGGTAATTACTATGCAAATACTCCAGCAGCAAGGGATGCTGTCCCAGGCAGCGCAGCCCTCGCATCTGCCCCTTGGCAGGCACCTGCCGGAGCAGCAGCGAGGAAACGCCGGTGCCACCACGGGCTGCACCTCCAACCTGCAAAACCACAAAGTATTTACAGCCGAGAGCAAACACCAGAGCTGTCACCTCAACGCACCAAGGCAAGAACACCTTGTTCCAGCCACTGACTCACTAATTACACAGGCAATGCCAGAGCCAGGGCTGGCGTGACCTGGCGTGCCATAGGGCACCTGCGAGCGCCCGGCTGTCACACATGTCCTTCCCAGGCAGCCCTGCCCTGCCACGGCTTTGACCTTCACTCGGAATCATTCATTCATCCACTGCCTTGGCTGTGGATGGCTCCCTCCTCCAGAGACATCTCCCTCCACTTCCACCTGGCACCACAGCGCCCTTCGAGCTGGGTGAGGAACCTGGCTCTCACTGCTCCTTCTCCAAGGGACTCTCCATCACAAGACCCAACTCCCTAGAAGACACTTCTCCAACTTGGAGGTCTCCAAGCCCAGCCCAGACATTTCCACCGGGATGCAAACTTCCATCTTCAGGAGCATCACTAAGGTGGTACCCATGGGTTTCCCCCCACTCTGCATCCGTGCAGAGCCAGCAGCACTCTCCTGCCATGCCTGTGGCAGCAGCCACCCTGGCTCCAGCCCTTCCTCCTCACCCCGTGTCTGCTGCCACCAGCAAAGCACCTGCTGGCCCCAGTGACCTTCATCATCCTCCCACCCCACCGCCAGGAGGAGGAGAAGGGAAAGCACTTGTGTACCAAGATATCCCGAAGCCACAGCGTGGGAAGCCCGGGCCGGGAGCTCAGGACATGCCCTGCAGAGCCACTGTGCCCATGGAGCAGCCCTGTGCCGGAGGGTGCTGAGCAGCGCTCCCAGGGATGCTCCCGCAGAGGGAGGGAACGCACCCGCCCGCCCCAGCGGCTCCCAGGACCGAGCTCTGGCTGAGGCGGCCGCGCTCAGCTCTGCTGCAGCCTCCGGAGGTGCCACGAGGAGCTTTCTAAGAACGAGCCGGGCTCGGGAGGGAGGGGAAGGAGGGGAGGGAGGGGAG
>VZRW01012712.1:230401-272280 GCA_013398125.1 Aegotheles bennettii | reverse complement strand
GGAAAAACCCCCAAAGAAAGCAAAACAACGACCCACGCACCTTTGTACCCTGAATGCGCCGGTCTCGGGGGTGTGGGGGGGTGGGTTTTGTGTCTGTGCGAATGAGAGCGGTGTTTTGTACGGGCTGGAAAGGAGCTAATCCCGCATAGGAAATGAGAATTGCTTTCAAGTGTACCTGAAATGTTTAGAAAACTCTCAAATGCGAGTTCCCCTGGGCTGGGGCTGCGCGGAGCTGGAGAAAGGCTCCTTTCATACAGGCAGGGCAGCTCCGGGGTGTGTAATTTGCTTAGCCTCTGAACTCCATATGATTTACATTATTCAGATTTTTAAGCGCCCTTCCTCTT
The DNA here is from genome assembly GCA_013398125.1 of Aegotheles bennettii. Lineage (NCBI taxonomy): Eukaryota > Metazoa > Chordata > Aves > Caprimulgiformes > Aegothelidae > Aegotheles > Aegotheles bennettii. The sequence goes on along the minus strand of VZRW01012712.1, from coordinate 271,936 downwards.
GATCTGCTATTGTGAAGTCATTTGAAAGAATGTTTTTCAAACCGAAACGTTATATACGGCGTGAAACCACGCTGAGTGTAGAGGGTCTGAAGTTAAGGCTGTTGGTGTCTGCCCGTGGGACCCTGGTGCTTGGTGCACGGGAGTGTGTCCGTGTGTCTGTGTGTCTGTGTCTCTGTGTTTGTGAAAAGTTCAGTGCTTTGCAGGGCAGCCAGAATGAGCTTTCTCCCTGGGCACAAACCGACGCTGAAGGCCAAGCTGGGAGCTCTCTGAACTGTAATGAAATCAAGCAGAAACGCAGGTTTGAGGCTAATTCAATTCTCTCAACTTTGAACTTGGGACTCCCCAGATAAAAGTATTCTATGTCTTATCTTCTAATAGAAAGCAAAGTTTCAGAGACCTCCACAAGTGAATGGATAGAACATGCAGTGCACTAGCAAGTTTAGCAGGGCAGATTAATATTGCTGTGGCCTGCTAATGTGATGATATATGGCACCTGCGGGCTGCTGGAGCTGCTGATCAAAGAGCAGCACAGGGATCAGTCTCTAGTCAGAGCAACTGTGAAGGGCCAGAGGAAAGTGATCAAAAGGCTTGGAGACCCTGCTACTCTGACAAGAAACCAATCAGACTTTGTGCACCGTACAGGAAATTATCTGCTCTGTGTGAGGGAAAAAAATCAGTCGCTTTCTACCCCTTCCCAGTTTACCTGGCACTTAGAGGCTTTAGGGCACCAGTTTGTGACAAAATGGACTTGGCAGTAATACACTGAAGTCTTGTGCTGTTATGTTGCCTTCTCTTGCGCTTGCATGGTGTGTATATGAAGCGTATCAACACACAGGGAGTCACCATTGCTTTGCTTTAACTTCCTCAGGATTGGAAAGAAACCTGCTATACTGTCAGTCTGCCCTAAGAGGTTGGTTACAGGGTAACACAGCTGGGCCCTGAAGGGTCACCAGGGTTCAACAGGGGGAGTGCAATGATAAAGTGTGAAAAGTAGATCATACGGCATAGAAGCAAAACTGATGTAAATAGGTGTAAGTATATGTGACAACACAAACTGGATTCTGTTCACGTATATCAGAAATGCAGCTGCCTGAGGTCAGGCTTCAACTGGTTTGCAACACAATTTGGCATGCTCTGAGATACAGTCACTACATCTTAGAACAAATACAAAGCCAGGAGAGGTGGGTTTTTTTTAAAAAAAGGTGCCCTGAAACTGTGTTCTGTGGTGGTTTATACTTACAACAGTCCACGTACGTCTTGTAGCTTACTTCAAGTTTGTTTTCTTGTTGTTCAGTTGCAAACCCTACTTTAAAAATTAGCGCAAGTTTAGGTACAGCTGAGTGCCAACCCCTGACTTCTTAACTGACGTTAATTATTTGGGGGATCAGTAACACTGGTCAAACCAGTTCTTACTTGATTTAATTAGAGTGATTTTTACACTCTGCAATCTAAAGATTGTATAGCTTGTAGCTAGAGGCAGGTTAAAACTCCCTGGAGTATGAGAATGAGATATTGCTGTTCACATGCCAAATACTCTTTGGTCAGGGAAGAGGGAGATTTTTCATTCAAGCAGTCTACAAATAAAATTTCTGTCCTCTATTTGTAAAACTGCTAAATGGCCAAAAAGTTTTGCCATAGAATGGATTATAGTGTTACTGAGGAGCACATGTGGGTGCTGTAGCTTTTGCTTCAAGGTGATCCTGGAGATGCCTATGACCAGTTATTAAATCAGTGGGACTACTTGTGTTACAAAGGGTAAGCATGTGCTTAAGGATTTGCTTTTTCATAATTGGCTTTTATTTATTTATTAGCGAACTTATTATTAACTTCAAAATTACAATTTGACTTGATTTAGTTACTAAATGCAGACCTAGAGGGTTCTATCGTTTCTTCTACATAGTGAATGTCATTTTAGGTGGTAGGTGTAAGTATATGATATTTCTTTGTAATTGTAAATTAGCTATTCTTAGAACACAGTGTTTTGCTCCTACCTCTGAGGAGTTCGGTGTGATAGTTATTGTGGGGCCAGAGTAACTCTATTTGAAACCACTTAAAACTACCTCCTTGTTTTTATTAGCACACTGTTATGGTCAGATTTTCTTTAAGAACAGGTTGTATTTGTAAACTCTGCTTGACAGTAAGGGGTTTTATGTGATTTCCTTGAAAAATTCATATTTATCTTTAATGTTTTTATTTGTAATTCAACTGAGTAAATATTCATCTGGAAGATCAAAGAAGTTTATGGAACAATTTTCTGGAAACTGAAGTAGCAGCAAATGGTTCATGTAGAGATGGCTCCCATTTATCTGGATGGATTTAATTTCCATGATTCTTTGTCCTGTTGAAAAACAGATTATGCTTTGAAGGGTTTTTCACGCTTAGATGTCTATCAGTTCTCTTATGGCTGTCTGATGTATTTGTTACCATTTTTCCACATTGGAGTAAAGAGTCAAGAAAAATTGACTATTCAGTTTCCTTTGAGGAACAAAACTTGATCTCTTGCGTACTGAATTTGATTATTTGGATGTTTCACTTACTTCTCCTTTCTATTACAGTTCTTGCTACTTTTCCATCTACTTTTGAATGCTATTTTTATGTAGTATCTTCATCCTGCTTCTGTAGTTTCAACAAAGTCTGAGGGAGCTGTTGAGGGACTGAGTAATGCAAGTGACTTAATTCTAATGACTTAACTTTGGTGATCTTGAGCGCACCTGCTTATGTGATAGTATTAGTTTAATTTAGATTTGATTACAACATGAGATAGCAGGAGAACCCAAGTTCTGTTTTCTTGGCTTTCTTGGGAAAAGATGTGATAAATGCTTAAAGTAGTTTTGCTAAGCTATCAGCTGTTATGATTTCTATAAGAAATATGAGGATCACTTTATAAAAAATAATGTAAAAACTACTATTGGGTGCCATAAGCAATGAAGTGTATAGCTTATGTGGCACGTACATTCAAAATGTAGTGATGAGTGACTTCAGAAGACCAAGGAACTGAGGCCAGTTAGCAACTTGCTGGGACCAACTAATTAGAAATATTCATTTTCCTGCAGTCAAGTTTAAGTGTGAATCAACAGTAGTAAATAGAGTTGCTGAAGTAAATCTTATAAGACCATAGCACTTTTTTTACTTGGGTCAATTCTGCAGCACAGGTAATGTACTGATGATGATCTGTTTCTTGATAAATTTTAAAAGAAATTAAGTTTTGGTTCCATCCTCACATGGATAGATACTCTTAATAATATGTTTCAGTAGTTGATCACTTCATAAAATATTTAAGTCTTCTGAAATAGGCAAGATTTATGTCCCTTAAAAAAAAACCAAAACCAAAACAAAACGGAAAAAAACCCAAACCAAAAAACCCCAAACAGGAGCCCTTGAGCTGGAGTTTGAGACTCGTGTTTCTCAGGCCATCCTTGGAAAAAGTTGGTGGATGCGGCTGGAACTAAGCCAGTAGCTGAAGCGCCAGAGGGAGCTTCTCTTGTCAGGTCCGTGTGTGCATGGCCCCACACACCTCCTCACAAGAACCTAGAAGATTCCCTGGTTCGTATATCTCCAGAGCAAGCTTTCAGCTTACTCAGTGATAGGGACAACATCACAATGTAGAGGTTCTGATTAAGTTAATTTCGCTTGGTCTGAACACCTGAAAGAAGGTGTGGACGTCCAAGTGATGCAGCACATCAAATCCTTGCAGAAGGGAGTGTCAGTGCTTTTGCTTGGGTGCAGTCACTTGACTGCAAAATAATCTCTTATAAACCAATGTGCTTCAAAGCAGTGGGAACTGGTGCAACCCCTGCTGACCCCTGTTGGGTGGATGAGTGCCAGTAAAGCCTGTTGACTGCTGCTGGGTAGCAGAGATCTTCTTCATTTTGAGAAGATAAGGAAGTGTAAAACATGAGCACGTGTCGTCTAAATTGCATCACTATCAAGTTTCCCTTTTCCTCAAGTTGAATGTATTTCTGTTTAGTCCAAGACTTGTTTTAAAGCTCTATTCCTGGAGAGGGAAGAATTGCACCACATCCTCTTTTGACTTTAAGATTGTGGCAAATTAGAGAAGTTCTACAACACCACAATAAATTGCAGTGGAAGGAAGTTTTAAAAATGGGGTTTTTTTGTCTTTGTAGTTGACTTCTGGCGTATTGTCTGCTATTCAGCAGGGTGTGGCTTAGGACTTCTCCTTAGTCCTGCTGCTTCTCATGGTTCTTCGGTTAGGTAAAAGTAAGGCTTCTCAAAGCACAGAACATTTGCTACTGGTCCCAAATATGTAGGCATTCCAGCCTCTTCATATCTTTGTTAAGTATCTTGAATGGAATTTAAGAGGGAAACACGAAAACCTTATTTTTGCAGTAACCAGTTCTTGTTAGGTTTGCAGATCAGACTTGAAAGCTTTATGCCATGTTGTTTGGGGGTTTTAGTTTGTTTTGCAGTTAGAAACAAAGTTTTATAATGGGAAAGAAACACAGGGCATGCCTTTAGGCACTGACAGCTATGCTACCAAAGGGCTTATGTTGAATGTTGTCTTCACATAAACATATTGTCTTTTATGCCCTATAACTTTATCTAAACCCTTTCAATATAATTATTACATAGTCAAGGTGTAATAGCAAAGTACTGGCTTAAATCCTGCAGCAGTGAATGTGCATTATAGCAGAGTGGTTTTGAGGGGTTTTTGTTGCTGTTGGGTAGTTGGTGCTTTTGGTTTTTGCTGTGTCTGGCAGTTCCTGATTACTAGAAAGAGGATGCACTGTGCAAGCCCACTTCCCTTAGCGGGAAATATAAGCCTTTACAATCACTTTCGAGTTAGCTCTTGGCTTTACCGAGGACAATGCTAGTAGAGCTAACATGTAGAAATGCAGTTATTTTGGTGGCACTTAGGTATCCATATGAGTGTTTAGTTGTTTCAGGGTGTCTGAGAAATTAACTGTACATTAAAATTTACTCAGCCCTGTCATTCCCTTCTGAGGAAAACTTTTACAGCTTGTGTTTGAACGTGAAGTGAGGTAGGTGAGTGAAAATTTGCAATGTGCTACTGTGAAGCTAAAATATAAATTTATGTTTTCTAGAGGCTTCATTAAATTTTAAAATGTTACCCTAAGGTGGCAGTGCCAGGAAAATTTATTTATGGCTCCATCTGTAGACATCCTAACCTTAGGGTTCATCCGTCTTCTCATTTCTTCTTGACGTTCTTCTGCTGAGATTGTATAAACATATCCCCAGTGTTACGTTGTGTTATTTGTGCTTGACTTCATGATCCTACAGCATGCTAAGCAGTTTTCTTTTATGTGAAGATAGCCCATCTTACAAAGCACATGTGCAATGGCACCTCTGCACATTTTCATAACCTGGTCAGTTTTTACAGAGGTTGGTTGACTGGGTGAGACAAAGCAGTACTCTAGACCCTCATGGAGAAAGTCTTACACACAGAGAGTATTGGAACTATTAAAGAAATAATGTAAATTAAAGGAGAGAGCCTAATTTCTTGGTCCTTCTGCATTAGACTTAGCAAGGGCTGTCTTTCTTCTGAGTTCAATTAGCTCCATTCCAAATGCCCCATCTTTGTTAAGCACGCCCACAGGTTTGGACTTGGATGTTCACCTTGCATAGGCACGACTGTATGTTTGCCCTGGGCTCATAGGCTGCTTGGCTTCTTGTCGCTGCGGATCCCTCTGAAGCCCTGCAGGCGTGTGCCACCTCTCAGTTTGTGTCAATGTGCATTCACCTTCACAGACCAGGCCCTCAGGCGAGCTGGCTACAACTTGGGTTAAAAGAACTGATCAACTATTTTGTTGAGTCTCTTTGAGCCACTGGGTTATTATTTCCCTGTGTGACTGTTGTCATTTGAGGTGGACTAATTTGAGACTAGGCAGGTTAACTCTGCAGTGAAGATGTTCACAGTGCTAGTTACTGCTTTTTTTTATATACATTTTCATATGCAGTTATTTGGGGCTAGGAAAAGAGAAAATGAATTAACCTTCCCTGTACTGCAGTCCAACATGATACAGGCAGAAACAGCATTTGCACGTGAAATAAGATGTTCAAAGGTTATTTACCATGTAGCGGCCTCCTTTCGTAGTAATGAGAATGGGACAGTTGCAAGTAACACCTTATCTCTGTTTTTTTCAGTGGCACTATGCCTTTTTGGGAATTCATCCTCATAAATTATTAATTAATCTTGTGCTTTATGATAAATTCATTCAAGGTATCATTATAAACACAGATGTTTTAAGGAGATTATTCCAGGGCGAAGAGCAACTCTTTCCCTCTACTCCCTGAAAGCCCAAAACACTGAAATTTCTCCTCAAGTTGGCTAATACTGAAATTTAACTGTATTAAAATAATATGCAGGCATGGCTCAGTTCGATCACCATTGTACTGATTTCTTTATGTGAAGTGCAAGGTATGCACTGGTTCTGAATAAAGCCAGGGGAAGGATCAGGCAGTGGCAGGGAGGCTGATGCCTTCCTCTGGTCACAAGCCTTGCCAGCACCGTGTCTGGAAGCAGAAATCTTTGTTTTGAATTTTTTTAGTGCTCTGTTTTCTAGGTGAACAGTGGGGTTAGTTGGGTAGCTATCTTTTTATGTTCCCTATGATACTACAGTTCTCCTGAAAGAATGTGAGGGAGGTCTTCTGAGCTTTCTGCAGTAGCTGGTGGTAACTCGGAGCGTTGGATTTAAACTCCCTTATATCCCTTACATGGCTTTTCCTGAAATATTAAGTCTGTCTCAGAGAAAGCAGACTATCTTGGGAAAAGGAAACAATGCTGCTTGTGTTTCCTGTACATTTAATGATTTTTTTAAATTTTTTTTTGCTGTAAGATTCTCATTGTGAATTGGCAAAAAATGATGTAAGGACTTGGTGGGGAGGTGGGAGATTAGATGCTGCAGTTAATTAGGGAATTGGTCCCATAATCTGATAAATGGGCTTCAAACTAGGTTCAGGCAGTGAAAGGTAAAGGAGTGGTGCCCTCTTTGTAATTTTAATATTCTCCATCTTTAAACCATTACTCAGTTTGGCACTTACCAGCAAAGTTGTAACTTTCTGTGAAGGAAAAGTCCAGGTGTAAAATACCAGGCAGTTATATTTGAAGAGTAGCTTACACTGGAAAAGTGATCTTGGAGACACTTTTACCACACCTTCCATGCTAATACATAGCTGTTAATCTCTCTATTCCAATTTTAAAGCATCATTGTTGTTTCCCCCCCTCCTTGGTATACTACATTGTGTAGCCATCTGACCACTGGTCCTGGGGGTTCTAGGTTCCTCCTCTGATTGGCAGGAAACCAGCACTCATTTTATACAATAGTTAGACATTAAAAAGGACATACGGTGCAGGAAATTCTTTTGCTGTGTGTGAAGGTATGGCATTTCCAAACTGAAAGTGTTGTTCTGACTGTTTCACCGGTAGTGGTGAGTTCTATGAGGCCACTTCCAGCTGCAGAGAGTCTGTCTCGCTTGTGGTTCTGGGGCTCGTTCAAACGCTCTAAGACAAAATAAAAGGAATGGATGTAATAACTTCTTTATGGAAAAAGTCATAAAAAGCTACAGGGCCGTGTAAACAAATTGGGTCATTTACGAGATGTTTAAGTGATGGATATTCAGTCCAAATTCAAAGGTGTGGACTAGGTTTTACAGCCATCTTGACTGAATTTTGCCCTCAACAAGACTTTCTTTTTCTGCCAGAATGCCTTTGACATTGCAGATGATGCTCTCAGAAACAGTGTTGTCAAACATTTCAGAGTATTAAGCATAAAGCTGAGAAACAGGAGAACAATACAGCAATATAATTTGATTCTTTTTCTTGGTGAATGAGGGGCCTTTCTTGATCTGCATGGTTACATTGTAAAGTTGTAGTGGAACTTTGTAGCGTTGCCGGGGAAAATAAAATGAAAGAGTTTCCCTTCTGCATTCAAGCATGCCTGAACTAATTACAAGGCAACCGTTTTGGCTCTCTGCTCCGTTCGTATAAATAGATTTGGACAGAACAGTGGTGACCATGATCCAAGTTAAACTGCACTAGTCACAGAAACTTCTGCCGGACCAAACTGAGGCACTGAATGTTGTATTTATGGTGTGTCAACTCGCAAGACCCTTGCGACTCATTTCATCATTTGTCGGAGGGTACTGAAAAAGTGGCAGAGAGGATAACTAATACTTTTGTATGTTAAAATGCACTCTGCAAGGTAATTATTATGCTTCTAGGAAAATATCACCTTATGTATGGACAAATTTCTCAAATTTGGGGAAGAGCCATTGGTATTACATTGGGGGTGCTTTACTTCTCATGAGATAGGTTGCTCAGCTCTGCTATTACCAATGCAATGTCAACTCCCTTTCATAACCCTTCAAGCACTAAAATCCACAGGTCATTTCAGAATGAAAATAACTTTACTCAGCGCAAGTTTGGAGTCAGTTCTAATTAACTGTACATAGGTGAAGCTACCTATTTGTGTATACAGTGCTGAATAATGAGTCGATGACTCATCTTTTACATGCTTGATACTGCGCCTGTGAAACTAGTAGTTGTTACTTGGCAAGTGTGTATGTGTGATTATACAGTATTTGGAGAAGTCCTTCAGAAAGTGATTCAAATGCATGTTGCATTGTACAGTGTCAATTGTAAAAGGCTTGTATTTATATTATTGGCATTTTGTGTTTTAAAAATACACTTTTGGGAAGATATCTTAGTATCTCAAGGCTTCAGTGTCTTACTACTTAGTGTGCCTGTTGTTACGCAGGGACACCCATGCCTGCAAATATTTCTGTTGCTTGTGTAACTAAAGTGGACCTGAAAGTGAAATAAAGCCTCGTAATTGAGAACTAACAAGTAATGGCTCCAAAACAGACATGATTTCTAGACAAGGAGATGAAACTCTTGTATATGACATAAATTCTACTTTTTAAAATATGGCCAAGTGTTCTTGTTTGGCCTGCTTTCTTTGATTTGTGTCATTCAAAAATACCTAGCCCCAAGGAGCACTGCGTATTTATAGTCAGCCTAGAGTGTAAAACTTGAAATACTCTACAAAATTTCTGCCAAACACTCACTGTATTTCTCATAGTACTTGCTGGTGTAGAAATTCACAAGGTGCTTACCTCTAGTGCTAATACAGCCTAGTAGTTATTCCTTCTGAAATGGAAATGGAATTTGTGATGAATGGTATCATTACTGCTGAGTGTCTTTGCCAGTAGAGTCTTACAGCAATCTTTACCTATTCTCATAAGATCTTTATAGAAGACTGGCATAAGATGTTAAGATGAGCCATCTTTTTGGTTTCTTCATTGGAGATCTTTATTTTATATCTGTTCTTGGTACCTGCAAGAAGTAGTATACTTGTGGGTAATCAGGTGTCCTAGGCTGAGTCCAAACAGGACTGGCAGAGAATTTTTGAGCTCATTAACTTCCACCTCAAGAGAGACCTTTGAGATCATCTTCAAGTGTTACCTAACACCTCAGGAGTGCCACACCTCAGTCAAGTGAGGGTAAAGAGGGCTCTGTTACTTCAATATCTACCTGATTTGTGGAATTATTTTACTGCTTCTGAGGGAAAAGATGGTTTTGTATAGTTGTCAAGTAGAAATATAAACAGGTTTCCAAAGCATGTGGCTTGCCTTATCAGCTAGAATCTTGCAGGATTGGCCTCATTAGTCAGGATGCATGTGAAGGTACTGAGTAGTGCTAATACCTACTGAAATAATTGGGATATGTTTCCATGTTGTTACTGCTTTTAATGTAATTACAATACCAAAATTTGGACCTGATTAGTTCTTTGCATTAGGGAAAGAAACCAATGGTTTGTCTGTAGCATGTCTAACACTCTCCACTAGTTTTGCAGGATCTGTAACTTCTCTTTGAGATTAAGTTTGAGAATCTAACATTATCGTTCAGATTACTGTCTCAGGGTTGGATCAACACCTTTGCATAAAGCTTATTTCTGTTGCTCATTATTGACAAAAGCCCCAAATCTTGTTAATGATTCTGATTCATCTGAAACAGCTTAAAATATTTCACCATAGAATGGAGGCTTAGTTTTCTTATGGACAATTTTAACAGCACAACATTTATTTCTAGCAGCAGTTGCTTAATCGATGGTATTTAATTACTCAAATTTATAGTTACATGCACTTGTACGTGGTTTATTCTGACGTTTTTATGTATGTGGATGCTTAATGTATGTTTGTTCTAACTCGTTTATTGAGGTATATTCTTGGACTAGATTGACTTGTTCACATTTTTTCACTTTCAAGTAGTACTTGGTAAACTTTATGTTCAGTATTTACATTTCAGATGAGAATGTGTTCTTGGTAGTTTTTAAAAAAGCAAGAATCTCTTGTTTCGAGTTGGCTTAGGCAAGCAGTGGTGAATATTGGAGCTAAAACTATTTGAATGCAATAAAGGTGGGTTAGCAGTATGTTAAACAGGTCTCCAGTTATTCTATAAATGAAATGATGTATAGTTTAAATAGTAATCTTGTGTGTGTGTATATGTGTGTGTGTATGTATACATATACATGAAGATCAACTAATGTGAGGTAATGTGCCAAATAATATTTACATTTCACTTTCATTTTCTCGGGTTTGGGAAGTCTTTCCTGCTCTTCTCCATGTCAGCTGTTCTAGCATTCATTTAATTCCAGGCAACAGGGATTGTTGAACATGTGGATCATAGCTCGACATGCAGCTTGGATGCGGCTGACACGCTCCACAGAGGGATATTGTCTCATCTGTGTGGCTGCAGCTGGTTCATGCCATCTGGGTTTGGAATGTGCATGTGTACCCAGATGTTGCTACTGAATACAGAATAGGGTAGCTATTGAGTTCCGAGTCCTGTCACCCCTGCCCATCTTCAGGATTTTAGAAGACAACTCCGGAATATGTTTCTATTTTTGTGGGGTTTTTTTGGTGGTGTGGGGTTTTTGTTTTGTTGTATTGCGTTTTTTGTGAATGGCTTTATGAAGGAATTGCAGCACCCTTTTAATTTATGTATTTTCTATTGCTTCTACTGCTTTCCCTTGACTGGCTTAAGATTTCAGGGACAGCTACAACATAGTGATGTTAGTTTTTGTCACAGGTAGCTGTTTTTTCAGTTTTAGTCACTCCTTTCCATCATCACTTTGCAGGATATCACATTGCTTTGAAGCTTGAAGTCTACCCTAAAAGAAATTCTATAAAGTACTTGATATTTGTGGAAAAAATTACATGATGCCTGTGTGCAAGACCAAGCTGTTGTCATTAATTCAAAGCTTAGGAAAAGGAAACATCTAGCAGGATAACTTATTTGGACTTTCGATTATGTCCATAAAATGTGAAATTAAGTTCAGCAATTCTATTCATGTTTGCCATGGTGATTGTGCCTGTCTAGCTATAAAAACAATTTACTACATGTGAATTGCTTTCTTATCTGAAAAAAATGAAATTAAGAATGGTTGAAGTATAATAAAGTTTATTTATGGAAAGTAGTACTTGAAAGATAAAAGCTAATTATACTTCTGTGTTTTGAGTGTTATTTTCTTTTGTAGTTCTCTTTCATTCAGTGCCTTTCCTAAGGTAAGAAATTCAAGCTGTATGAAGACCAAGAAGACATCTATTCCATTTATACTAAATTATTGATGGACAGATACAGAAACCTGTGCTGTTGATGAGAATTAAAAAATAATTTGAAGAAGAACTGTAACAAAAAATTGCTTCTAGTTTTATGCTAAGGGAGAAATAGTCTTTTCCATAGTTCACAGAATAGCTGAAGAGCGTTGGATATATTATAATGTAGAGAAGTGGTATACATTGAGAGGGAAAGACAGAAATGTGAAAAGGAAATCGGTGTTGAAAGCCATCTATAGAGGAGAAAAAAGATGTTATCACTGAACCGCACTGCATAGAAAGTGTCTTTCTGTGTATCTTCTTTTCTTTCTATAGTAGAAGGCTGAATAAAAGGGCTCCAACACTATATCTCTCCTTTGATGATTACCAAACATGGTTAGATTTTTTTTATACTGTTTTGCATGAGTATCTTATTTTATAAGTCTGCTAGAATAAATATCACCTGATTTTTACGTCATGTGAAGGTATTGAAAAGGGGAATTTGGAAGATTTTTCACTGTAAAAATGAGGATGTAAAGCTGTAAACAGCAAAGACTGCAATCTAGTTTGCATAAGCACTGCAATATACTGGCTGGTTTGTCTTTCTCCAGCATGACTTAACTGAGAGCTCTTCTTGAGGTGCCGTTCCTCAAATCATAGGATACATGTGTTGTTGGTGGTGGTTGTTTGAAAAGGTAGGTTGGTATTGTTGTTCAGCTAAACTTCTGGTAGGCAAGCTTCTAATGCTTCATTAACTATGTCCTGAGGACAGCTTGTTGCAAAGCAATATTGGTAAGTCATTGGCTTTGTATTTATTGTTGTTAGGCCATGATGATCAGTGTGAGTGGGTGTTTATTTTTTCAGAGAAAGACATGAATGCTGTTCCATTTTCTCTCTCACTTCACATTAACCAGAGTTCATATCCAGGGAGTGAAGAGAGAAACCAATACTTTCAGCTGTGATAGTTTTTCATGCTGAAACATTCTTCAGTGTCATGTAAGTATTTGTATGTCTGCTGAAGTTGAGATATAAGCAGCAGATTCTTAGGTTTTATATCAGTATTGAATTCGCAACATAAGCAATCTGTCTCTTTTCTTCTGCACAAGAATCAAAATGTCAGACATGGCCTTTCAAGTTGCCTGTATTTTGTGTGGCTAGTAAGTGTGGGTTTAGGAGACAGCTTTGTACCAATAATTTTCATTACTTTAAACAAAAGCAAATGATAATTTCAAAAATCAAGGTGAAAGTATTTAAAAATGAGACCATGGCAGTGGAAAAATCGCATGTCTCTCTGAAAATTCTCAATATATTTTATTTTCTGGCATATGCTCATGTTGCCACTTAAACCAAGAGAAGAGAACATGACAAACTGTGCAATGGCACCTTGGTGCCAAGATAGATTCAGCGCAAGCATATTTTGTTTTTGTTATTCCTGGCACTTTTGGGAAGAATGATTTCATGATGCCTGAAATGTTTCTGAGGAGAAACAATATTGTCACCAAGACCTCTTCCTTTCTTTCCCTTAACTTTTAATTACTCCTGTGGGTTGGAGAGTTCTGCTTAGAGCTTGTGTTATACATCATACTGGTAAGCAGGAATTTTTTTTGTGTGTACTTAAAAAAACCCCAAATAGGATGAACATAATGTTATGCCCTCTTTCAAGAGTTATGTTTACAATTAAGAGTGCCTATGTTTATAAACCATGAGGAGATAGTCTTCATGGAAATAGCAAGTATTTATTTGTAGGGCACAGAGAAGCCTGTGAGAAGGTAAACCAAACTGATTACTCACTGAAAATTTTAACAGTACTTGTTTTGTCACAGTGAGTATTAAGTGTTCATTGCATTGGTATCCTGACAGGCACAGTACACCAGAATTTCTAGATACCTAGGCAGCCAGTTGGTCTAACTCCCTGTAATACAACTTAAAAGTGACTTTTTTCAGAGTAACAAAAGCATCTAATACAAAGTTTTGGGTTTTTTTTCTTTTTCTTTAAATTATGATCTCTCAAGAGAACGGCAGATTTGAGCCTGACATTGTTTGTGATTGAAAGCTGTCTCCTGGTTGTGATGTACCAAATGACTATAAAAGTCAGTGGGTGGTTTGGTTACAGAGGGAGTAGTGGAAAATAAGTGCATTCCTGTGGTAAGATGATGGGAAAAACAAAATGAAGTATAAGACATGCAAGAGGAACCATTTGGAGGCTGTTGGAAAAACAGTGGCTTTAGCCTTACTGAATTCTGCATTTTTGGGGTTTTTTTGTGGGTTGAGTTTTTTCTTTAAAAAAAATAAAAAAAATACAAAATTGAGCCCTAAGGGAAAAGGGTGTAATCCAGACAGTGGTTACAGTGTTGATTTTTGAGTAGAAAGGTCAGCAGCTTTAGCACCTGCCAGAAAGACCAGTCAGAAATGGTTAGATGTGTATTAGATGTGTACATATGGATGGGGAAAGCAAGAGGAAGAGAAGCTTTGGTAATTTCTGTCTGTAAACAGCCCTGGAGCACCTGAAATCATCTTTTGCAGAAATAAAAGTTATAATATTTAATGTGAGGCTTTCAGTGCTCGGCTAGCATCTGCTTTCTGTCACAGTTAGAGAAGGGCTAGGGGGAATGATCTTGGATGTAGCGGGAGTGGTCTGTGATTCAGCTCCTGAACTGAACAGAAAAACCCCAAAACACTCAACCAAAACCAGATCAGTCCTTCTCTTCAAGATCACTTGATTATAAAGAACACACTATAAACATAATGGGATCTTTTGCTCAAAAGGCTAAAGGACTAAGCTGTGTATGTTACTGCTACCTCTTGCAGCAAACAGTAAAACAACTCCATAGGAAAGCTTTTAAAAAAATAATTACAATGATCAGATGTAGAACGTGATCTTCAAAAAAGAAAAGAAAAAAAAAACCCATCCAATCAAATGCTTGCCATGTTTGGCAAATAATTTTTCTCCAGATCTTTTCCATGAGAGTTATTGATGGTTTTCACCTAAGTAATGTCAATAGGAACTTTGCCTGCAGTGTAGGAAGAGATGCTACTAAGATGCTGTCTTCTGCAGTTCCATAAATACTGTCTTGAAATAGAAGTGATGGAAGCAAGGCAAAAGTAATAACACCATATAAAATTTAAGAGTGTCAGGAAGCAAACAAGATCCAACTAGAAGAATCTGCTTTGTTCTCTGACAATTATATTTGTGTTTTTCTTTTTCTTTTAAGATGGGTGCCCTTGTCTTAAAATTCTTGCTGCTCTGGAATTTCCTTCCCTTCCTGGACTGAAGTCTTCTGTATGCAGTTCAGGTTTCTTGAATTTTCTTTCTATTGTGAAAAGGGCACCTGGTTCATTCGTTCTGGGTACTTTTTTTCCTTACTTCTTCAAACCTCTATTTACAAATACCAATTAAAATAAGCAATATTACTTTCAAAGAGATTTGTTCCCAGAAAATAACCCTCTAAATAGCTTCAGGTACCTCATCATCTTTCTTATAGTGAAAAAATATTTCTATGCTGTTGATTTCTCAAGCTTAGTATGATTCTGTTTTCTTTCCATAGCTTTCTCATAAACACATGAATTACTTACAGACCTCACTCTAAAATTTTAACATCTTAATCTAACTGCAGAGGGTTACCTAATTATGATAATGCCACCTCCAGCAATTGGTTTATAACTTTTCAAGCTGTAGCTGTATGTTAGGCTTCAGACAGAGTTAACAACTTGAAGTATCTACAGAAATCTTCCAGGATCATGAAGCTAGAAGACCTTATTGCTTCCTTGATACACCAATATTGTCAGGGATTTCACTTAATGACAGTCAGTCAGTGTAACACTTCAGTTATATTTCTTGATATCATAACATTATTCAGGTAGTGATATAGCATGAGCAATGGAAAGCAAAAGGTCTAGCTATTTATCCCATTCTGTTCTTGTAATTTACATGAAATTAGGTTTAGCCACTACTTGAGCAGGCTTCCAAGTAAATAGAAAGTGTTAGATGAAGGGCATTTGGAGACAGTGTGGTAGTCTTTCATCTGTATTGGTACTGAATGTGACATGATGGTGCTCCTGTAATTGTATGTGGGGGTTTTGCTGCTTGTTTTGTTCTGGTTTTTCTTCCTCTCTTCTTACGCATAATGGGAGATTGAGGTGCTGACTGAGATCACTCACCTCTTGCTTGCTGCAGGAATAACACACTGGTTTGACCAAATTCAAATTGAATTGCTCTTGGTGCCCATAAATTCATTCCTAAACACCTAGTTTTCTTGCTATATGATAATGCCTTTGGTTTAGAGCAGCTAATAATTAGCCACTTTTTGAGTTGATTATCCCCCCATTTGGATCTGTAAGAATGTAATTGCCATTCCGTTGCTCAGTCTTACATGACTTTGGATATATTTTGGTATTGTTTGGGATCTTTACATGAAAATATCCATTTATTATGTTTCATTTTTAACTTGTGGAAACCGTAGGAAGAGAAGCTGTTGCAATTGTGGCACTGGCATTTGAAAGCACAGCTGAAATCTTTACTAAAGAGAAGAGAAATGGAACAGAGCTATGGGCAGAACAATTACAAAGCTCACTCAGACATGACTCCTGTTTACCAAGAAAACTTCAGTTAAGAATTACCAGATTACCTTCTAAATCTGGAAATTTTTAAAGATGTAAAACTTAGAGTTAATTAGTTTATTAAATATTAGGCTGAGGAGAATTCAATAAAATTATTCTTGATTGTACTCAAAAAGAAGTGCTTTGTATTTGAGATGAAACAATTTTATTAAAGGTAGGCAAGGAGAGTTAATTAAAGATATGGAATAATATGTGCATTTTTAATATCATCAATGGTAATGAGGCCAAAAGGAAGAGATAAGGTTAAGTATAATGCTGTGATCTACAGTACTGCAGATTAAAAGAAAGCACTAGTAATGTAGCTTGTGTGCCAAGGCACCTTCCTGAGAAATATCTAGAAGGTAATAGCAGCCATTCCAGGACAAATGAAAGGTCTTGTTAGCTCAGTGTACTGTGTCTTGCAGTACCTGTTAAGGAATGTAATGATGATTCCCTGATCTATTCTCTTGCCCCTTACCATTTTAGTAGTCAGAATTTTTTTTTAAGGTGCGGGCAGAATTTTGGAGTTTGGTAGCCCAATAACTTAATAACCAAAAACGTAAATTTCTGCTATATACAGTTTCCATCAGTGAGGAAGTTTTACCACGTAACAGATAATTACCTTCTTTTGGTTGCTTCACATGCACTATTGGATCATTGTATTAAATACTGTCTGGTTCTTTGGTATTGCCTGTGATTTTTAGATTCAACCTGCTGTTGTGGAGTCTCACCTGAGAGCTGCTCAGGGCTTTGGATCTGCCACATTGTTTTCTCATGTAGTGTTTGTGTGTATGCCTGTAGTAAATATGCACATTTGTATGTGTGTGGTTAGAGGAGATATAAATAAAAATGCACATAAAGTATGTATCTGCTGGTATTCTAAATATCAAAAAGTATCGAGATATGAGTACATCATGGATTTATACAGTGATAGTGTTTTCTCTGGTTCTCTGTGCTTTTGCTGCAGGTTCTTACTGTTCAGGTTTTTTTCCTCTTAACAGTGTAGTCCTGTCCCAGTAGGACAGCCAAAGACGCTGAGAAATTGCTTTGTGTTGTGCTCAGATCCGGGAGCAATGGGAACCACAGTGAGATGAAACCATAAATTTCACAGGTGCGAGCTGATTCCATGTTCCACTTCAAGTAGGTTAATACGGGTAAAAGATCTTGTCATTCAGGTGGTGGTTGTAAAAATGTGAAGTAAACTTACTTAAGTGTTCTTTCCTGAGCACTAGGTTGTGGTGTCAAGTGGTGTCGTGTTTGGTTTGGCCTTGATTTTCTTCCCATAGACATTTTTTTTGTTTGTAAACCTTCAGGACCAGAATCTATGCCTCCATCAGGGCCTCTGGCTAAGAGGAGCAGAGACTTTTTCTTCTGCTTTGCAAAAGGAACAGGTTTAGTTACTGATTTGATATTAAGACCCATTTTCAGCACTGTCATTGGCAAATAGCAGCTTTCTGAAAGTGGCACAGAGGCTGTGAAAACAGTGATCCATTTGCTGTTCATGTGAAGGAAGGATATGTACAAGTAGGGAAGTTTGTTTTGCATTGGACTTAAGAGAAGTTTGTCTGAGCACTGTAATGACCATAAATTGTCCTTGCCGATTGTTTTAGCTCGCCAGCTGAAGGGGAACCCGTCCGAGAATCAAGCAGGTTCTTCAGTGTAGCCAATGATATTTAGATCTTGCAAAAGATTTGCTGCTCTCCCATCCTTTTCCTTGCCCTCTTTCTGACTTCAGTTGTATTGGTAAGAAAGTTTACCAGTGAGTTTCACAGGTAACCCCATATCTTTGTCTACCTTGTGAATGATAGATTGCCAATTGGTTTCTCCTCCCACCACTTTTTTAAACAGAATATTTTCTAGAGTTTCTTGGTTATTTTTAATGAAAAAAACACATATCCTTCAGAGTACCAGGTTCTTTGCCTGACTGTATCTTTCTGGTTTCTGTTAATCAGCATTTGGATGCCATTCTGCATTTAGGAATGTGTTTTTTGACTGCAACCAAAATAAATATTTGTTCTGAGTAAAATATATTACACAGACAACTTGGGTAGCTGTGATGGCTTCTGTGCTCTGGAGTTCTGGTTATTATGCACAAAATAAGTAACACCTACTTTGTCAGTAATCCCCATTAACCTCATCAGGTAGAAGTGACAAGATAAGCACTAGGTAGTAGCAGCTACTTGTTTTCTGATAGTATTTTTAAATTCTGTGCTTCTAGAGTTAATGTTGATGCCATGGCACTGTTATGTTTAAATTGTAGAACTGAAAGTCAGGTTTAAATTTACGCTGGGAGGTTATTTGGTAAGCGTTTTTGTATTTGAGATGATGTACAAGACACAATTTTCAAGACTGCCTTCTGTGTTTAAAGGTAGCCTAGCAATTGAACTATCAGTTGTCTTATTTCAAGGTTTTTTCTTTAATAGATTCCTGGAGGAGGAATGAGCTCTGCAGTCATGAACAGTCTAACGCATCCTCTGCTGAAATATTTTCTTAGTCTTCAGTAGTATTGAATGACTCTGTTAAATAAAGCCTGTAGTGATCCAAGCCTGTCTCTTCGTGGGCAGCATTAAGAGCAGGGACCAGTGTCCCTGAGGGTGGTGTCAGTGGCGTGCTGCTCGCCAGCGGTTCTCATCTGTGGGAAACCCTTTCTGAGGGAAAAGGTGCTTGCTGTCAGACGTGTTTCTTGGTTGCTGCTGGATCCAGTACTGATCACCTGGGCCTTTTTCCCCAGTCTCCTGTCTCTGCCTTATGAGGAGCAAAAGGTATTGGGGGAAGAAGAAAAGAAATGGATATTTGGTGCACAAACTGGAAAAATGCTTATAAATACTATTCATATTTTTTTTTATTTGCAGAATATTATGTGGCTTTAGTCACTAAAATAATTAGACTTTTATGAAAATACAGGCTGAAGTGATACAGTGCTAGGTGAAATGTAATAGAAATCTCAGATCAAGTTGCTAGTACTTCCTTTTCTGGCTCACTTTCAACTGTGCCTGTGAGCGCAAAGGAATGGCATGTATTTATACATTTGTAAATAAGATCCCACACATTTTCCGCTTGAGAACATGCACTCAGACCTTTTATGGTCAGGAAGGGGTGTTTCCTTCTGTGAGCTACCCAGAGAACTACACATTTCCAAGTATGCAGTTCAGAAACTTGCAGATAATACTTTGTAAACTTGAGTTTAAATAAAGAAGTTTGGGGGATTAAAGGAAAAAAAAGGTAATTTTTCTCTTTTCACTAGAAATATACTTTAGGATTTTGAAGTCAATGTTCTTGCTAAGCTGAATTGCCTCATTCAGCTTTACTTCTAAAAATAACACTTAGATCAAGCTCTCATGACTGTGTTTCTTCTTTTCAAAATGTCTGTTTATCAGAAGAGATTCAGTTGATAAGGGCTTATTAGGATATCCAGAACTTATCCAGAACTCTTTGTGGGTATTCAGTGTCACCTGATCATAATGGATCAACATACTCTAGCAATAATAATCTTGGAATTATTGAGTTTGGGGTTGTTGTGTGGTTTGTTTTTGTCTTTAAAGCAAAACCCCACCTAGGAGACATGTGAAAATATTTCAGAAACAGTAGCTGCTCTCAGGTCTATCATTTCACTTATCAAAGAAATTTCTGATTCAATTTGGCTGATCTCCAACTCCACAAGATGGATGCAGAACGCTTGAATGCCACTGCCATTAAAAAGTACTGTTGTGTTGTGTAATATAGAAGGCACAAATACAATAGTTTACTTATGAAGCAATTTAGCTGCAGAGAGCATAATAAATCTGTTATCTTTATTTTATGTAAAATGGTGAACTGTTTTAGAGAAACTGTAGTGTGCAGTACAAAATATATGTCCAGGTGAGGTTTAATTTTTGACCAACTGTATCACTTCTGATCATCAGAGCTTTGAAGACTGCAAAAAGCTGAAGCTGGACAATCTGAAACATTTTAAATACAGTACAAGAGCTATAGCTCTTTTAGCTATTAAAAAGTGTTTCCAGAACTTACGCCATGATGTACACAGTACTCCACTCTGGCTTTTATATTAAAAAGTTTTAAATAGATTTTCTTTAAATCAGTTTGTGCTGTCTTCTGAATAAGCAGAAAAAACTTTAATATTTGCTGAAAAAGAAGAATGCCTTCGGGAGGAAGAGTAATGCCTTGCTGATTACTAAAAAGGATGGTTTCAAAATTTTCACTTAATTTTCCGAAGAAACATCGTACTGAAAGATGTGAGACTTGCCTTTGAAGGGCTTTTCAATTTCTGGAATGTTTAATTAGGTAAAAATGAGATCACAGCAAGCTGAACGTTATAATGACAGTATGTGTCATTATAAGTGACAAGAATATTTTGAATTATACAGCTTTTATGTGTTTGACATGTTCAGTTTCAATTCAAGATAAGCTGAAGGTGTTTGAGGAACTTGCTTTTTTTCTCCTCAGAAGGGATGAATTGTATGTGATAGCCAGTTCCCTTTCACTTAGGCTGCCTTTGGTTGTATCATTCTGAAAAGGCAGAATTGGTGCGTTCCTCAGTTCAGATCACAGAGTCTAAATTTGCAGTCAGTGGAGACATCCATAAAGGATTTGGCTTAAAATTTATGGGGATATGTGAGTAAGTTCTCTGAATCAGTCCATACAAGTAGGAATTCAGAAAAGAATTGAGATTACCTTGCAGATGCTTTCATAATAGAGGGAGCTTTCTCTCCAAGGTCTTGTTCTTGCATTAACCAGTGTTTATGAAATCTTTGACAATATGCAGTAAACCAATATTCAAGAGTTAGGTAGCACTTATTTATTAGTTCTTGCACAGGCTAAACTCCAAGTTTTGTGGTACTGTAGGTTTTATTCTTAATAAAGAATAAAGAATTCACTGTAAAATTAACTTTTGGGGCAAATGTGTTGCTAAGGTTTTATTGAACAGGCAAAATAAAAGGCAGGAGGGGGCAGAGAAGTGATGATATGACACCAAAGAAGGAATTTGCCAAATCTATACTATCAATGCTTTACTTTTGGGTGAACTTTAATCTGCCACTTGCAATATCTTGTTTATGAAGGAGTTGGTAATTCATATTCTTGCCTAATTTACTGGTGTGGAAGTCTGGAAAGTTTTGTGAGTAAGAACGCAGTTGTGTGACCATCTCTTGCCTTAAGATGAGCCAAGAAAATAAGTCCTGTTCCAAAGAAGCAAAAATCGGTGGCATAATAGACTTTCTAGGGCACTTTCTCTTCATTACTTTGTGTAGGCCTAGAAATCCCAGAGCCACTAGTTAATTAGCGGCATAATCCTGAACTTTGCTCAGCCAGAGGCAAGCAAAGCTATTACTTAAGCAGGATTAAACCAGAGAAAATCAGGCCTCAAGGCAATCAAGTGTATTCGTAGAACTCGATTGTTGTCACTTAATGTGTTTAATTATCTCTTGATTCACAGGGTATGCCTCATGTAGTTCTCTGGAGTTACAAATAACTAATCTGCAAATTGTTGAGTTGAAGCTGCCTTTTTATTGATGTTAGACTAAAATATGTCTCCTGTGACGTCTCACTCTACAAACCAGGACACCATTTTGCTATTTTCATTTTTCCTTCAGTTTTTGTTTCTCTTGCCTCCTCATATCAGATTAGTTACCTTTTGTACTGGTTTTCCATTTCAGACCTTTTACAGTTGGTATTGGTAGCCCATTGTACGAGTTATTTTCTCTTCTGTGTGATTTTTGTAGTTGATGTTGGTTACTGTCAGATGAGGATGGTCTAGGCAACTTCTTAAAGGGTCTTATTGATCTCCCTCTTTCCTGAGGTTACGTATTAAACTTGCTCCCCAGTTAGCCATGCACAGTATCATGGACCTAATTAATGCTTTAGGTGAGAATCACATGCGTGACTTATTAGATAGAAGGTGATTCTCTTGTGTTAGATATAGTGAGCACTTTGATCTTGACCAGGAAGCTCTTCAGAGGGACTGCTAAAAGTTCAGCTGCTGCTCAGGTGATTTGCTAGACCAGGGTCAAAGTGTGGAGTATCTTGGAGGTTCAGATCTATTTCTTCTGACCCTGTGAGTAGTGATGTTTAAAATAGAAAGGTTTGTTATAATAAGGTGTTTTGAAGTAGAAACACATGCATTATACTTGTGTAATCAAACACATCACAAATTGAGGCTACAAAATAGTAATCTGAACCTGACTACTTGTCCAAAGTATCAGATTGCTTAGTAAACTGGAAAGCTCTGTTTTTGCACCTTATCTGTGCTTTTTTATGGTCTGTCTGTATGTAACATCAGTTGTTGCTCTGAACCATACGAAAGTATGTTCGGTTACTTAAAAACCACCTCTTGCTTTGAATGATAATGAAGCAGATAGCATCCTCTATTGTCACTGAAGCTAAAAATGTGGTGTATAGGGAATAAAGGAAAAAACCTCTGCAGTTGTGGAATTATCAGTGAAAAGCTCCAAAACCAAAACCTTTCTTGTGATTCAAAGTCTTGTTAAAAATTCCGATGGTTCTTTCCAACCTAAGCTGATAGGAAGGCTGTGTTTGTAAGCATGGAATATTTGTGGGAGCTGTAGTTATGATGGCACCAAAGGGTTAAAGTTCAGTCCCTTCTTTTAAAATCTCTTCACCTTTAAAGCAGCAGGTCATTAGTTTTTATGTTCCATGATTGTTTTCTACCTGAAATTAGAAGGGGAATAATTCTTAGCTGTTGGAGCCCTGAAATTGTTTGTACCATCAAAAGAGCTTAATGCAGTTTTTGTGATAACCATGTGTGCAATTTTATTTTATTGTTCTTTCCAACAGCAATGTGATCTGCTTTTTTAGTACAGCTTCAGGATAGTCTTAACAGTCTTTTTATTGTCATTGTGGTTAGTTATCAGAAGTCTTGCATTTGAGTGAGGAGAAGGTAATCCAAAACCTTCCTTAATAACAGGAAATATTTGTCATTTCACCTTCAATACAAAAGAATTCACGTTTGCTGAAGAGCTGGGTCCTTCTAAAGGTCAGAACTGTGAAGCTGTTGCATCCTTTGCTTTCACAACTCCTTTCAGTTTTGTCTGTTTAGAGTCAAACTCTCTTGCATTCCCAGCAGATAGTGATTGGTTTTGGTTTTTGTGGTGTGGGTGGGCTCTTTTGCTGTGTGGTTTTTGTTTTTTGTTTTGTTTGTTTTTTTAATAGGATACGGAAAAATCGTACAAAAATAAGATTTCAAAGCTTTTGGACAGGAAAATTGAAGTACTCTTTTTAAACTGATGAGGCTGGGAATGTGACACTGAGTTTGGGTATTAGTAAGTTAGAGTCAACGAAAGTAGATATTAGTGCCAATTTTATATTTGTAATAGTATCCTCAGTGACTGCTCAAGTTCAGGGCTAAGGTAATGAATTAAAATTGTAATGAAACAGAAGAATTTTTTTGAACTGACATAATTCAAAGTGGAAGTAGTTGATGGAGGCATTTTCTTTGTCTTTCTTTGTTAAAGTGCATACAGTGCAAAGAATGGGCATGAGCAAAGGTGAAATTTTGTTGTATTTAAGGCATTTGACCTTGGTTTGGAAGTCTGCTTCAGTCTCCAGGTTTCCCAGGGTTTTTCTCCTGTGATTCCAGGCTAGGTACTTATGGTCATATTCGAATATCACCTTCACCATCATAAAATGATTGTCCTGCATTTGCCTGCTGAGATACAATCTAACCCTGGAAAGAGCTAATATCTCTTGATACTCTTCCTACTGGTAGTTGCTGACTACCTAAAAAGCTCAGCTCTTGTGTATATCCAGAAATACTCTGCTTCTGGCAAGCTGAGGTGGTATCATCACGTGAGCTGTCTCCAAATGTGGATGACATTCTTCTGTTGAAATTCCCAGCTTGGTTTTGATTGGGAATCAGGCTAGGCTTGGTGCACATCTACATATAGATGCTCCTCACAAAACACAGTGGCAGTGCCTTTTGCTTGCAATAAAGAGATCTGCCGTTCCTTTCTCTAGTTTAGCTCATGATGGGAGAGGTGCAGGATTTTTCCTTTTTCTGAGAAAACTCAAACCTTGTGCCTGACTTTTCTGGAGAAAAACTGTAGCATGGTGTTTAAGGATCCCTCCAGGAGTATGTAATTTGATGAATTTGAACACATCTCTGATTGAGTAGAATTGAACCAAGGCTGAAATAGTCTTGGTGGTTAAGTTAGGAGGCTGTTGCTTAAGAAGCAGAGTAGCAGAATTGCCTGTTTCTTTTCCTTTCTGTTTGTATTTAAAAGAAATTGGTGCCTTAGGACGTTCAAAAGGAGACTCTGACTTATGGATCAGAGTAGATCAGCTTTGAGTGGGGCATTGAGGCTTTTGAAAGAAGAGGAACTTCTTTCAAAAAATATCCCCCAAAACACCCACCAAATAAGCACATCTTCCTCCACCATACTGTTTTAATTTCTGAAATCTGCTCTAAGTCTTTCCATGGTACACATACTGATTTGAACTGGTGAGAATATTTTGTTGTTATTTAAATCCCATTTTTCATTCCAGGAGCCTAATACAGATTTCCAGATTTGATTGAAAGCCATGCACCCAATGGAATGCGCCCATTGGTTATTGGGGTTTTTTGTAACTTTGCTTTTATATTTTCATACTCTGAAATTTTGATTTTTATATGGTTCTTCTACAAATTGGTAATTGTCTCCTTTTTTTTAAAAAAAAAAAACATAACAAAAAACCCAAATGAAAACAACAAAACCAAACCCCCAAACCAATACACACCTGCTTGTCTGGCATTATTTTGAGTAAAATGAAAATCTACATGTTTCACTTACATTGGTCTGTAAGTGAATGCTAATCTGTGGAAAGAGCAGTTTGTACTGAGGAGAGAAAAAGTGCAAATCCATGGAATGTGGCTTTAAGGAGCTTGTGAAAATATACAGTAGAGTTTATTGTATTTAAAATTTTAGACTTTGATAATTCACATTTTGGTGAATTATCAATTTCCACAATAGATAGGTAGTAGATCTTGGTGTTTATGGCCTGCATTTTTTATCATCTTATTCCACTTGATAAATACAAACTTAAGAAAATAGCTGTACTCTAGTCAGAGATGGTCAGTCAATTCTGCTTCTTAAATTCCTCGTTTCTCCATTACTACTTTTTCCCCTAGCCTCCTTTTTTTTACTCTTGTTTGAGTAACGCCCACAGTGAACTGTAACCTGAGGCCCATTGACTGGGATATTTCTAGTAATCCTTTATGCTTGATTAAGAACAAAGTTAAAGTACAAAACTTAGAGAACTTTGCCTGTGCAACAGCTAATATATATAAGCACTACTTAATACTCAAAGTCTGGTTTCTGGAAACATACAAGCAAAATAAATTATGAAGTACAGTAAGTGTATTTATAGCAGTTTGGATGCTACTATGAGAGTATGAAATAATTCTGTACTTAATATTAGGATACATATGATACCTTTTTAAGAGATGTTATAAATTGGAATTTAAAATAATGAAATCATCCTCTTGTTTAGACATCTAGTGGAGAGAAAGCAGCAAATGTAGTCTTGTGTTTCTCTTGTGTGAACATATTGTAACATAATGTGTGAGTCTTGTAAACTCTCAAATGCAGGTGTGGATAAACGGCGTTACACCTTATCAACTTCACTATGAATACCAGCTGGAGGACAGACCTATAAAAAGGATATTCTGGAAGCTGAGACTTGATGGCTTTTCTGGTGACCTATTTTTGTTCTGCAAAAAAAGCAGTTTTAGCCTTACCTAAGTGGAAAGAAAGTAAACAGAGACAGTTTGGATTGGGGCTTTCAAGAGTTTGTTTTTGTAGTCAATGTGAAGTTAGAAACACACCCAGCTCAGGTGAACTCAGGTTTAGGGTTGACTGTCATAGTGTTATCCCAATTTAAAGCTGGAAGGAATTGCCAGAGATTTTGAAAGCCCAGTGTATATATAACAAAGAGAGTTGCAACTTCTGGTAAAGGTGATGTGTAACTCAAATTTCCAGTTGTTGCTTTCAAATTGTCCACTTTGCCTTGATGTAAATATCACTGACTTCTCAGATACTTCTACGTGGGGGTTTTTTTGTTCTCTTTTTTTTCCCACATATGAGTCTATACCAATATTGTTGTCTTGTTTGGTCTGTTTTGTAAGTAGAAAGTGTACTGTTAGTATGATGGTCCTATTAAGAACTGCAGCGTGGATAAACATGTAGATCTTCAGTGACCACAAAACTCTAATTGCTTGACAAGTATATGAGAAATTGGATTTTCATGTAAGCAACTTGTTGAAGGCCATTATAGCCAAGTTCTCACAGAAGCCATCTATTACATAAACCCATTGTATCAGACCATAAAAGGAGAGTTCTCTTGCTTTAAATTGAGGAGCTGTTAAACCAAAGATAAAAAAAGAGAGAGATGTAAAATTGAAAAGCCTTTTAGTTTATCATCAAAGATACGCCGTCAGTGCTAAAATACTGCGTTGGCATGAGAGAAGAGTGGATGTTGTCCCCTGCATGTGAAGCACTGTTCCATTCAATCTTTGCTATCCTCTATAACAAAACAGGAATGAGACCCCGTTGGGCGTGCATATTTAGGCAGAACCAGCCTTAGATCTTTTGTGTACAGCTTTACACAAGCAGTGGGATCATTCACTGCCTATGGAGTCAATCCCAATGAAATGTCTGGCTGAGAGCTTATAGGATCAGTCATAACTTTTAATTGTTAAACTGGTAAATTGTGATCATGTTCTGTATCTGTGTATCTAGAGGATATCTCATGTGTTGCTCTGCTCTGTAAGATCATGTCTACCCTACAAGTTTAGACAGTAAATGAAGAAACAGTTCAGAAAGCCTGTAGATCCTAAGAGGTCTGATGTTATATGTGAGATGAGTTTCTTTTTCCCTGCAGGAAGATGAATACACTGAACTGTTGTGTTTAGTGCTTTGTGTTGACATTATTCTTATCTTTCCTAAGTCAGTAGGCTTTACAGTATAACCAGAGTTCTGGAACCCTATTCTTTCTTGGTGGGAAAGCTTTCAATAATTAGAGCTAATCACAAATTGGATGATGTTTTTGCATCTAAAAAGTTAATTGTAGGACTCTCTTCTTCCCTCCTGTGTCCATCCTGTCCTGCACCCATGTTTTCTATCTTTCTTTCCCTGTATTTTTTTAATGCTAGTTTTATTACAAAAAGTAAAGCTCACACAGGTGGTCCTGTCAGGCTATAAAAGTGGTTGCTCAAGCAATATGAGGAGACTGCCTGAATAATGCTGGTTTTTACATTTAGGGCTGATCTTGCTTAGAAACCCTCAGATAGGATGTATGCAAGAGAGCAATAAATTATATGTAACTTGTAAAACATTCTGGATACGTATGGGATACAAGATCAGTCAGCAGCACAAATTTTCCCATGAAGGGTATGTTTCTGAGGTATCTGGCAAATTGCTTCATCAATCTTGCTGGTTACCCTTTAATACTGGTGATAGTTTACTTTACATATTATTTCTTTGGGTAAAGCTTGTTGAATGATCCCCAAGATCATGTAACCTGTGGCTGATGGAGTTCCATTTCCAGCCCTAACAGCTTTCCTGGCTTAAAAGTAAAATTTGAAACTTGCAGAGGCATAAAATTCTGTCCCACGTGTTAACTTTAAACTGTTGCTTTAATTAATAACATGCTTAACGTATATTCTGTGGCCCAGGAGCTTGTGTTAAAAACCTATTTTTGTGTTCCTACATTTTTACTGTCAGTGAAGGTTATATTTTTAAAAATAGACTCGTCTTGGAAGAAGCTCTGGGCCATGTTCTGAATAAATGTTGAAAATAATGGGCAAGTAAGAAATTGTGCTGATGGAGTGATCTTGCAAAGTAGAATAGCCTGGATGACTGAAAAATCAAGGACAGCAATCTGCAGATCCAGAAAGTTGCTGAAACCAGTAACATTAGCAGATCTCAGTACTTTGCTTTTATCTACAGTGTCTTGTCTTGATTGTAGCTGCATCAAGAGGCACTGTTGCAGTTGCCTGACTGGTGTAGCTTGAGAGATACGGATGAGTTTTGAAGCTGACACCCAACAGAAAATAAAGCAAGAAGTGTTCTGAAGCATAACTATCCTGAAAAAAAAATAAAATCTATTTTTTGTTTGTTTTTAGGGAGCAGTATTTTGATTTTGGACATAAAGGTAATAAAACAAGGCCTGGATTATTTTTCCTTGAGAGGGGTGGCTGTGTGTGTAAAACAAGTGTATACGAGTATGTATATAAAATATTTTTATGGAAAATGCTGTAGCAGCAAAACTTGGTGTTCAGCTGATGGTTTTGAAAGAAGACCTGTGAACGTAGCTAGAACTAAGCAAAGTTCAGAAATAATATAGTAAAGTGACAGGTGATATGTAACGTGCTAAGAATTCTGGGTTGTATCAACCTAAATTTATCCATAGAGTTGAATCTTTAGCCCTGCAAATAAGTAAACATGCACAAAGCTAGTATTGCTTTTGAAATGAAACATTGTAAACCATTCCATTCCAGCTTGGTTACAAAATATTGATCTCTATCCCTGTAGAAGCAGGAATTTACTGAAAGAACATGGACAAATCTTTAGCACAAGAAATCTGAGCAGTGTCCATGTAATATTGTGCATGCCATTCAAATAATCTGTGAATTAGTCACACATTTA
Organism: Aegotheles bennettii; assembly: GCA_013398125.1. Lineage (NCBI taxonomy): Eukaryota > Metazoa > Chordata > Aves > Caprimulgiformes > Aegothelidae > Aegotheles > Aegotheles bennettii. The sequence goes on along the minus strand of VZRW01012712.1, from coordinate 243,131 downwards.
TCAACTTAACGTTGCTCTATTCAAAACTTCACACTGGACTGCAAACATTGAACCCCATAAATGCTTTTCCCAAAAGCTAGCATGAGAAGCCCTACAGCTCTTTACAAAAAAATCCCGCACAATCCAGCAAAATAGTGAAAGGTTTGTTAAGAATATTTTGAGCTGGTTTTAAATTTTTATGTCTGTATTAATCTCAGCTTTCAGTAAAGTGTTGTTATCGCATTATGTTCTCCATTACTTAGCATTTAGATCTGATACTGATTTGATGTGGAAAATGTTGAGGTAACTCTTTCCCAGGAAATGAAGGGGCAGGTTTTTTCCCTTGTCTGCTGCTCTGCTTGTGTTAAGATTGCTCTGGCCACAAAGCAGCAGTCTCACCATTTACCTAGCCAAATCCTGTACCTCTTGTCTGACACAAGTTGTCTCATGAACCACAGCAAGCAAGAAAGAGTTGAAGGTCTGTGTCAGGTATTCATAAAGCCAATTCTCTTGCCAGTGGCTGGAAGGATCAGTTCTTTCACTCTGCTTAGTGACTGTGGTTGCATTCCATGCAGGTTCTGCACGAAGATCTCTCTATAGTGTCAAAACCATCCTAATGACTTTAAAACACCTGCTTCGTCATCAGAGAATCATCACAATGGACTTTAAGTTTCAGGCTTAATGAGGTGCCCTGAAATGTGAAGATCTTGTAATTAATGTCTGTGACATAAAATCTGTGGAGCATGACAGGTACAATAATGGGTATTAATCTTTTTTGAGCTGGTACTGTCGTACACTGCCCTAGCTCCTAAGCAGCCCTTCTCTGAAGGGTTTAAATGACAAAGGCCAGAAGCAGTGGGAAGGACACCTGGTGTAACCTCGCTGTCTGAGCAGCTCTCAGTGAATAAACAGCATCCTTGTCACCTTTGCAGAATAAAGCATGGAATGAGTGTCTTGGTTTGATGCTTTGGGGTTTTTTTGGTTATTTTAGAGTTAAACCTGATGTTTCAACATAATTTTAGGCTTTGTTACAAGGACAAAGTTACACTGCTTTTGTTTTATTGATTTTATTTTTTTTTAATTTAATGATTTTATTTTCTTCTGGAAGTCAGAATTTCAGTGTCACCCACTGTAACAGTGCTTGTACTATATCTCCTGCTAATGATAAAATGCTTCAAATTGTGTATACTTGACTATTGCATTAATGGCAAACTTGTGATTATTGGAACATACTGATTTTAGGCTGCAATACACCTACTAGTTCACACGTGCATGTGAAATTGGAGTTGATTCTCTCTTTGGAAGACATGGTAATACAGGATTGTGTTCTCAGTTGGCCTGCAAAACTGTGTTTCACTTCACTGGGCTGTGTCTTTTCTTCCCTTCCTTAGCTGTGTGTCTGAAGGGCTGTGTTTTTTTAAAGCTATAAATAACCTCAGGCAAGTAGTTTAAAAAACAAACAAATAAATAAAAAAAGACTGTGATCAAGCAAGCCATCAGCTGTGTACAATGGTTGTGGACACAGAGAACCTATCTTGGTGCCTGCTGAAGTAATTTGGAATCTTTTTCTTGAACCCAGTAAATGAGCGATCCTGCTTACACTACTTTGGACCTCTTCTCAGAACATGGCTCTGGCCAGGGAGTCTCTCCTAGAGTATCCCTTGGGAAACAGACACAGCAAACATTTCTTGAAAACATTTTCCCATTAAAGATCCCAAGGGGTCAACTTTATTAAACAAAGCTGGAAGGGTAGAAGTTGGCATTTAATCTCAGCATGTGTTGGCTAGCTTTAGATAGATGTTGTGCTCAGCTCCTCTTGCTGGTGTGTTGGTGTTGACTTCTGTGACCTGGCTATTGTAATCTGCTGTTTCCGCAGCAGGGACCCACCACATTCATCTTAATAACAGGCCTCCCATGGAGAAGCAGTGGTTGAGTGTTCTTAAGTAATGGATTTAATCTCTGCATAAATCTGAAGTTCTGTAGCTAAATACTTCAGCCAAGGAGTGTGTTACCCTCCAACTCGGTGCTCTCTTCGTGCAAACAGGATTCTCTCACTCTGTTTCATGAGCTGTGTGTTTGTGGTGTTCCTCGTTAGTGCGGTCACAGGTCCAATGTTAAGCTGTTAAATCATTCAATTGGTTTTGTTTCTTCTGTATTCTCATCCATCCTTGCTTCTGCTGCTCATTACTTGTTTCCAATAGCACATGATTTGAAGGACATTTTTGTCTCTGTGTTACACTAGATGAAGGTTTTTTAAAAAAATAAAAAAAATAAAAAAATTCCCAAATAATATATTGGGACATTTTGGTGTGCAATAGGGTAGTTACTTGAAGAATTTTGTGTGGTTGCTTACTAGACAATCGGTTCTGAATACCCAAGAACTAAGCTGAATTCACGACAGGAATAATTTCTAGAGGAAAGTTTATTAGCAAGTTGTGCTGCAGTGGTCAAGTGTGGTACCTAGGCCTTCATATATAGAAGGATGTAGTCAGGTAGGGAATAAGTGAGAAACCAAGATGGAAGGGAATGTAAGAACTGGTCAGAGAGGATGTGGAAATAAGAGGAAACAGAAGGTTTATCAGTTCCTCTCCTGTGGAGAGGAGAAAAATGAAAGAAGTGGCAGATACAGAAAAGCAGATGCAGAAAATGATAAATACATCTGCTGGGGAGGGGTGAAATGCTAGATGCTTTATTTAACATGGCTAGGATGGCTACGATAAGACTGCAACTGATCAAAATAATTTGGTGTCTTTCAGCCTAAGCCTGTGGTTAGTGTAAGCCAAAGCATTTAGTCTGGAAAAAGCAGGTATGCTGCTGTACTGTGAAGCAGCCTGTGGCCAGGGCCCATTTTGAGAAGATAAAATAGTCTGTGCTATGCTAAAAAGGCATTTTGCACATTGCTTAATACTTCAATGTCTTCGTATTACAAATACTATTAAGCCTGCTTTTTCTCTTTTGTTTAGACCTTTTGAAGAAACAAGACCAGCCAAGAACTATGAACAGTTTGACGTGTACTTCAGTTATTATATTACTATTATTGTGTTATTCAGTTTTAAACAATATGTAATTTTCCCTGTGTTGTGGTGCCTATGTAGAAATTTTTTGAATAACACAGATTTTAAAAATGGAATGCAGTTTATAATTTTCTCAATGTCAGATATAAACCAGTTCTTCTCAGCAGTAGAAAATGTTTTTTTGGCACTGGAAGGTGTCTGTTAAACTTTCTCTAAAGCAGACCACCTGCCGTTCCAATGTATCTGTAGTTTTGCTACATACACCAGGTATGTGGAAAAAATGTGTTTGTGTGACATTCTAAACCTGAGCTTCCTTTCCATCCAAATTGCTGTTTGAGATGCAGTTGTTTCCTGGCAACACTTGAATGAATCTCTTTTTTTTTGACATATCCAGGAACATGGGATACACCTGAAATGGCAATGATATTTCTTGTGAGGTTAGCTGTTTTTGTCCAGTGCTCACATTATTTTAATAACAATTTCTTTTTTCCTTTGGAAATCCTGTAAGTACGACTAAGAGGATTTGTGTGATTTAGTTCTTCTCTACCATGTTGACAATTATTCTGTGGGTTAGGTCGACAGTCTGGAGATCACAAGTTATTGCTGTAGGACAAGGATAATGAACACTGCGCTAAAGAAAGAATGTGGAGACTTGAGCAAGTTTCTGGAGTATTCAAGACTGTATGTTTCAATTGCAAGTCCTAATCTTGGATTATGGCAAAATGTTACCTTGATGTGGACTCACATGTGTCTTCAGCCTTGAAAGGCTGCAAAGTTCAACTAACATAAACCGTTCATCTGTACTGGGGCAAAACTTGCACTATTCAGGATGTCAATATTTATAATATTTTTAACCAACAGTTGTTTAAATTATTTCATTCAAAACCTATTAAAAATAAACCCCCCAGTCTTGCAACCTCTGCAGTTTTGCTACTGCTACCTTGGTCCTGTTAGATGCTATATAGAACAGTAGCACTGATGAGGTTTCATAGTTACATTTTAATGAATTAGTTTTTTCCTTTGAGCAAAATACTGCTAGGTTATGCATCTGCAAGGCTGAGAATTTTTAGCTAAGGTATAGCATTCTGTTAATGATCAGCTCACACTTTCTGTTTTGGTAGGATGATCTTAAATTTTTAAATTTATCTTTTAATATCTGGATCTGGTTGATAACCTGTAATTTTAAATAGAAATGTGTTTTTAAAACAGTTTGGGATTTTATTCCACCATGACTCATGGTCGTATGACCCAAAGTATTTAAGAACTGCTTGCGTAACCTCCTATTTGAGATATTTATACCTATTCCTCATCTAATTAGGAGGGTGGTGTATGCTTCTTATGGTCATATTAAAATGGCGGTCCTGAAATCTATATCACTTTGTAACAATTAATGCAACTTCCCATTATAAAGTGACTGTTTTCCATCTTATTTCTGAAGATAGACTTGGGGGCTGGAGGGCTAGGTGGAAGTACGTGTACAAATAAACATACACCTATCTGTCAGGAGAAGGGGAGAAAGAAGAGCTATTTCCAGCACGGAATCTGATGTATCCTTTGGATATTTGCCCTGTCCTAGGTCTAATTCTCAACTCTTTTTTAGAAGCTATGTATGTAACGTGGCTATGTGGAAAGATTCAAAAGATCTCTATGGCTAAGCCAGCAGTCAGAATAAGTATCTTTGGTTTCAATTTTGGGGATTTGTTTCTGTGTTGAATTTTTGGGGTTGGTTGTTTGGGTTTTTTTTAATACTGTCTGGGGAGTTCCCGTTGTTCAGTGTAGGATGTCAACTATGTACATGTATCCAGAACAAAACTATGCATGTTCACTTTGTTTTGCAGTAGGTCTTTAATGGAAGTGTAACTCAAACAGCCCCACAAATTCATACCCGTTAAAAGTTTTAATTCATTTTAGGTAAGTTGAATGGAATAGGAAGACTACCTGTAGGGCAAAAGGGAGAAAATAAATGATTTTTCTTTGTATTGTGGATTCTTGGGTTTTAAATGTGTAGTCTCCACATGTATTCTTACATCCTTTACCTTAAATTATAGCTTCTTGGGACAGGGATTGTCCATGATGCCTTTCAGAATGCATCTTCATTCTAGGATGGCACAGAGCAGTAGAAAATGAACTTCTAGTCAGACAGATCCTCACTGTTTCTGTGGTTGGGCATTTTGTCTTAATATTCAGTGCTCTACAGTTGTAATTTTAGTGGTTAAAAAGCAGCTCATTAATACAGAAGGAAGGAATTTTGATGTCCCAGATTGTGCAGTTTAGAAGGAAAAATCTGTTTCATAAATCAATCAAGCTCCCTTTAAAGGCATAAGTTTTGTTTGGTTTGGATTTTTTACCTCTGAAATTCCTATTAGAAGAAGATGGAAAGTGTAAAGGAGGTGAGTAGGGGCATAAGGAAGTACAGTAAAAGTTTGCTGCTGAGCTGAGTTTACTTCATGCAGCATTTCAATTAGAAGGCAATTCAAATTCAGAAGTTCTGACTTCAGTTCACCCGAATCTGAGAAGGGCAAGGCTGAAGCACAGTGGTAATGTTGTATTATGGCTTCTTGATATTGTCATCTTCATCAGAAAAAGAGGTGGAAAAAAGCGTGCTACAAACTATGAAGATACTGAAAATAAAATTTACACTAGTGAAGAATTTCTCTGAATATTGGTTCATGGACGGAGTTCAAAAATTTAATAACAAAAAGCCAAGAACCAAGAAATATGGATAGAAGGTAACATCATTACTTTGATACCACTGGAAAGTGGAAATTCAGTCCAAGGAAGAACTAGTGAAAATAGTGGTGTCAGAGAGGACTCTGAGAAATGAAGTGAAAACCTGTGAGGCCACGTGGTAGCAAAGAAAGACTTTCAATTTACTGTATGAAAACCAGAGATGCTGAGCAGTTGCAGCTTCCGTCCTCTAAAGTATATGACTCCAATGAGCTTGTTTTTGGAGCTAGATACTGTTATGACTTGGATAAAGCTCAAAGAAAAACTGCAGAGTTATTTATAGGGAATTATGAGCTGAATATGTGTATTTTATCTAAGCAATACCTAAGGCGAATTTATTTAGGTGAGTGTGAGGAGAAATAGTAGCTAGACAGACAGGCATTCAAAGAGGAAAAAAAATGAGAAAAATCTGATTATGTGGAATAAAGTGCAATTTGAAAAAATACGTTAAATTATACAGCAGGTTTCTGACTGAAATGGAAAAACTATTTACTGGAGGACTTTGAAGCAGCACATGCTTTTCATCTACTTTTTCTCCTTGCTTCCATTTTGTCTGAAAAAAATGTGAGGGCAACTCTGTTGTTCTGCCTTCTGGACTTGCAGTTGTCTTTGTCTCAAAATATAATGATGTATTAATACCTGGCACTTCACTTTCTAAGTCTGCAGAATAACACATAGCTATTTTAAAAGGCTTCAAGAACTTAAACGTAGTTCATGGTAGCATCGTTCAGCAGCTTGAAAAGGGACAGCATATCAGGGTCATCTGGTGAATCCATCTGCAAAGTACTGAGGTTGGTGAGGGGCAGATTGAAGATGCATGTCACGCTCTGGGCTATCTGGGTTCAGTGGCCTCACCTGACTGTAAAACTGGGTTGATTTCCTCTCCCACTCCCATTGATTTCTAAACAGTTTTTATTCATTAAAACTCAAGCTCATTTGCATGAGTGTGCTTCAGAGTTCTTTGTTGAGGGAAAAGATGAACTGTCTGCCTGAAAAGATGGTGACTACGAGTGGTTTTAACTTGTGCAGTAGCTCTGTGAAGCTTTACGCTTCCCTTTTTGCATGTTTGTTCCCACAACGCTGCATTCTCCTGCTGTGTGTGAGGCTCAGAATTGGTCCTGAGTCAGCTAGCAGACCAACAGACAGTTCTTGGTTTAGTTTTCTAATGTAGGCTTTCTTAAACCCTTTTGATTAGCATTGCAAGGTTTGCCTGTTGCAAGTCCCTGGGGAGCTGCAGTAGGAGAATAATAGTTTACGGGAGTTGCAAACAAGCAGAAAAGGTTGCACAAGCATATTTTTATGTGACGATAGTGATAAATCTTCTCAGGGTTGACTCTTACTCATTGGAGGTTAAGGAAATCCCGCACTATTAGTTTTTTTAAAAAATAATCTTAAAGAATATTAAGCAGACAGTGAGAGTTGTGAATGCCTTTCTTTTTCCAAGAGTGATTTAAAATTAAGACTGTAATGTGACTTTACAGAGAATTTATTCCCCTTGTAAAGTAGTGGAATAAACATTAACTTTCTCTTTAACAACTGTTGCTTTCAGTGAAGCTGCTGATAATCATTTAAGGATCTCACAGAAGGACAGGGGTATGTAATCTGAGAGATTACTGGTTTATATTATTCCCTTGAGATTACCATTAATAGTTGGAATAACCTAGATTTCTGCATTGGTATACATTTTAGAAATACGGATTAACAAAATATTGTGCTGCTGTTCTTGGTATACATCCTTGTTTCATAATAAGACATATAAAATTTTCATACAAATAACACAAGATTACATAAGAGCCATTACAGTGGTTGCTGAAATTTTGTCAGCTGGTAGTGCTGGAACTACACATGATCTGAGCAAGCAGGACATCATCTTTTTCATAGGAAAGCAGCAGCAGAGAGAACTTAGTGATGTTCAGCCTCTTCAGTGAGCACTGAACCAAGTGTGGGGTGCACTGGAACCACTTGTTCTATATAGTTACATTAAAATTCACAAAATAAAATTCTGCTTCAGAGAAACTGGATACTGACAATCCCATTTTCTAACATGTAAGGTGATTTCAGTAATGTTTGAAGTCTCAATTCATATACTTATTTTGTGAAAACTCAGACCGGGGTTTTACTGAAAAAATATTTGGAAAGTATAAATATATGCATTATTACATAGCAAATATTTTATACAGCTATTAAAAGCAAATCCTGGTTTTTAAAAAAGTGAATTAAGTAATATAGTTAGCATAAAAAGCTAGAGTTAGGTGTGCATTAGAATTTAGAGTGCATTATCTGTAGTATGATGTGCTTCTCTTATTGTCTGCTAAGTAAGCTGAAGCTTCGGTTAAAGAAATTTGTGCCAGTGTCCTAGTGAAGATTCTCTGTGCAGGAAACTTGATTTGCAAAGCCTATGCCTATAATGGCAACTGCCAATATTATGATTGTCTTCCCCCCCCCCCCCCCCCCCCTTTCTTTTTTTCTCTTTTCAAGAGTAGTTGAGTTCATTGTCATTTGGAATAAATTCTGATGTGGTTGTTTTATTATTTCAGCACCCAAATATGCATAGGGGATGTTTGTATTTTCCTCTTTTGGGCAATGTTGCCTTTAATTGCCTCTCCAAGAACACTGAAATTAGAATTTCTTGGATAATTATTATTAACTAAGTATTAAAATGCATATATTGGATTATTGTGTACTTTTCAGTCTTGTGAGCTGTTAACTGGTAGAGAAAAGACATTCAATTTTACCTTTAAAGCTGTAATTTAGATTATTGCTTATGCTACATGTGCAAGCTATGCTTATGCTACATGTGTGGGTTCGAATCTATCGACAAATTAATGGTCCTCTCTTTTTGAAATGTGAAGTTCTCTAAACAAGGTGGTTAATAACGCTAAGGTAGTTTGTGACTAGAACTAGGAGAATTTGGTGACTATTCTGCCATTGCAGTCAGCAAAAGCATTCAGAAATTTTCAATTGGAAAGTTGTTTTAATGCTTTTACCAGATGTTCAGATTCTGTTAATTCTAATTAATAATTGTAAAGATGTTATTGCCAGGGAGTGTTTTGTGAAATAGATATTTAAATCGTGATGCAAACTTCACGTGTATAAACCACAGTTTCATTTTCAGGACTTAAGTTTTTGTGTGCTTTATACTAATTTTAATTAGAATTATTCACTACATTTTTTTTTCTGTTTTTAAGTTGGATCTGGTTACTCTCTTTTTCTGAATCTCTTACAGACTTAAGAAGCATAGTCTTTTCAACAGCCTTTTGGAAAATACATCCACAATCTCAAAAAGGAAGGGATTAAACATCATTAAGAGTTCAGTGGACCATTCAAATTTAATTTGAACAATTTCAGGTTATCCTACCTTTTATCAGTAAAATGCTTAGATACGCTGAGACTGACTTGTAAGACAAATACGACTGTTCATAGCAATGCTGGAGTTACTGAAGTCAACATTGAAGTGACATCTGTGTCCCTCAGACTTCAAAGAGAAACCTTTGTCTTCCACTCAAGACTTAATAACTATAAATCAACCCAGCTCTCCTACATTTTTCTCACAACTGCTGTCCATGTTTAATTATCAGGCAGCCGAGTTTAAAAAATTTACCTTTTTGATTTAGAAATGTGTGATTGTTCTCTGCAAGTTTGCGTAAGACCTGGGTTGTTGCGAATGGCTTTTTCTGTTTTACAAGATACAGAATTTGAGAAAATATTTTGAAATATAAATTAACACTTAAAAATACAACATGTTTAGTTTCTCTCTCCCTCTAAATATATTTATGATTCTAAGAAAAAATTTTGTAGTCTTGCAGATTTTTTTTTAAATACAAATGTGTTGGAGGGACAAGCTGATGCTTGTAAGTGAAAACAAAAACACTCGGTCTTTTTGATACTTAATTCTCCTGGTAATGCTGTAATCGTGTTCATTTATAAGTCTGCAGAACTACTGTATTTGTCTTTCTGTGCATGGGACTGGCAGTCGCTTTTAAACTATGCCTCAAGTTGTCTTGGGGCAGTGGGGAGTGTTTTCAGCTTCCCAAAAGACTACGTGATTTTATAAAGTATTTCCTGTAAATCTGAGGGCTTCATGATTTTTAATGTGTTTTACAACTAATTCCTGGATATATTCATAAATACTAATCTAAGCATGGGAGGTAACAGACTTCCAATACAGTTCAAGGGTATCACTGCTTCGCTGCACTGGAAGTTACATCAGTTTGACCACTGAGTAGGACTGGAAGATTGGTGGCCTCAGGGAACCCGAGACACGTTGCCAGGATGAGGGTGTGTGAAACACACCTCTCCCTTGAGAAATTGCATCCTTTCAGGAGGAGCATTTCTTCAATGTAGATTAAATAAAAAGAATAAAAGATGTGACTGATAACAAAATGAGACTGGGCTATAAGCAGATCAGTCGTGAACTCAGTGTGGAAACAAACAGTTTAAAAGGCATTGTATTAGGGACTTTATGTGATGATATATAGTTCAAAACTGATAATCCAACTCCATACCTAGTGATACTGTATTTTTGTTCTTTGATTTGTCTCTAACAACCATAGATCAACTACTGTGCCTGAGCAGTCCAGCCCAAGCTTTTTCCAGCGTATTTGTTTTCTTCTCACACTTAAATGTTTTGCAGATATGTTCTTATTTTGGATAGTTCTGTGGTATAAATTCAGATTGAGTTATTTTTTTTATGAAATGCTCTCTTTGTCTGATATGTGGTAAGCAATACAGTGGCAGTGAAGGCCATAGTTCTTAAATTAAAAGTTGTATATCACAAATCATGCTGATGGTTTATATTAAAGGAATAAGTACATGTTTCACCCTACACCCACAAACAACTCTTCCTGGGAAATTCAAAAACTGCCTTTTAGGTAGGTTACAAACCATCGAAAATAAGATGCAGAGATTGCTACTAATTGCAATTTTTGTGACAGAACTCTTTGCTTTTTTTTTTTTCCCTTAAGTTCCACTAACTTTGCTGCAACTGAGGATAAAGGGAAGGGAGGAAGGGAAAACGCAATACTCGACACTCAACTTTTTCTGAATTACATATATATATATATATATATATATGTGGTGGCTAGAACCCAGCACACTTCTTGAGACTTCTTTCTGCAGGGATTCTTTTAGGAATCTACAGATATTTGCAGATGGTGGGGAAAATTGCAATACATTGTCTAGTGGCTTGACTTTCTGCTGCATGTCTTTCAAAGGGCTAATAAGAGCAGTTTTTCTGCAGAGTGGTGCCTTGCAGGCAGAGGAGGTAGAGCTTAAGTTGTGTTACCAACTTAACTGGAGGATGAGAGAGTTGTGGGCTCTGGCTGGAGGCAGTGGACGTGACTAGAATGCCCCTGAGGCCAGAATTACGATCCTCAACTCTGGCCTTCTCTGTTAAATTTAGACAGCAGCTTAGTTTTGTCTTCTAATTAGAAGTATCTGAAATGGGTGAGTTTACTGTTTGAAGAGTGTGTGGTAATGTAGTCATTGCTTATGATGGAAAGGAGGATTTCGGTACTGTAGGCTAAGAATGGATGTTTGTGGTCAGCATGCTGATCCTTACTGGCTGTAAGGAAGATGTTTATGTTAAATGGCATTGGATGTGTTTACACCAAATCTGAACTTGGTGCTTCTTATAACTGTTTAAATTAGAAAGTAAAGTACTACATTAACATCCAAAATAATATTTTGCTTTCTTCAAACTCTTATTTTCTGTCACTTCTTAGGGACATGTAGATGATGTTCTTTAAGAGGAAAAATCTCCTTTTAAGGAGACAGGAAAACATGAGAGAGCATTATTTCCCATGCCTTCGGCAGACTTCAGTCTCTCCAGTGTAGTTGGATGGTAGAAGGGCTTTTGGAGTGTTTGGGGTTTTTTTGTCTTGTTTTAGATCCATGTGCATCTATGGAGTGCTTCAGTAGGCTTTATTTCAACCTGTGAAATGTTATCTGGGAATCTTGGGACCAGGATTTTCTGCATGGACTACTTTGTCCTTCTGAGAAGTTAATACAAGGCTCTGTATGCTCACTACCAGAGGAGACCTAGTCTGTTCTGTATAAAAGGAGCCTGTGTATTCCTGAGAATACTTTGAACCCAGGCTCAAATATTAAGTTTGCACAGGAGCCCACCATCCCTATTAGTCAAACACTTGTTGAAAGAGAAGAGTTAAGATTGTTTGTTGTCTCCCTTCCCCCATTCAGAGGAGATTTGAAATATCCTTATCTTCAAAGCTTGGAATAGATTTGAGGCAAACTCTCTGAAGGGCTGTATTTCTATCCGTGCTCTTCTTCAACACCTGCATTCCTCACATTGCTACCAATCTCTTGGTGCTGCAGTAGTAAAACTGCAGAGGTTGCAAGCCTGTGGGATTTAGTTTTAATAGATTTTGAATGAAATAATTTATTTTAAACAACTGTTGATTAAAAATACTATAAATATGGATCCAGGGCCATCTGCCTGAAATTAAAAGGCTATAAATAAAGTGGTTTTTTTAAACAGATGTTTCTTAGCCTACAGTCTCTCTAGATAGATTTTATGACCTTTTCATATACTGGCAGCTAAATGTCAGTGAAGGAAGCCAAAGTCATGTGTATTGCTTTTTGTTTGTAAATTGTATCTCAGTTTCTTGTCAACATGGGATGTATTTTTGTGGTTAAGTAACGTGGTTTGGTTTGTTATTCTTTTTTTTTTTATCATAGGCAGCAGGAAATATGTATTTAGTTCACAGAATCACAGAATCCTAGGGGTTGGAAGGGACCTCGAAAGATCACCCAGTCCAACCCCCCTGCCAGAGCAGGGTCACCCAGAGTCCATCACACAGGAATGCATCCAGGTGGGGTTTGAATGTCTCCAGCCAAGGAGACTCCACAACCGCTTTGGGCAGCTCGCTGAATGGCAGCACAACCCTCTGGTGTGTCAGCCACTCCTCCCAGCTTAGTGTCATCAGCAAACTTGCTGAGGGTACATTCTGTACCCTCATCCAGGTCGTTGATGAAGATATTGAACAACACCG
>VZRW01012712.1:189061-230102 GCA_013398125.1 Aegotheles bennettii | reverse complement strand
ATGAAGATATTGAACAACACCGGTCCCAGTACCGACCCCTGAGGGACTCCACTGGTTACTGACCTCCAACTAGATTCTGTCCCATTGACTACAACTCTCTGACTTCTTCCCTTTAACCAGTTCTTGATCCACCTCACTACCTGATCCCCAAGCCCATACTTTATCAGCTTATCTTCGAGGATGCTGTGGGAGACAGTGTCAAATGCTTTGCTGAAATCAAGATAAACCACATCTACCGCTCTACCATCATCCATCCACCTAGTTATTTCCTCATAGAAGGCTATCAGGTTGGTCAAACATGACTTACCCTTGGTAAAGCCATGTTGACTGCTCTTAATGACCCCCTCATCCTTGATATGCCTAGAGATAGTGCCAAGAACAAGTTGTTCCATCACCTTTCCAGGGGTGGAGGTGAGGCTGACCGGTCTATAGTTACCTGGGTCCTCCTTCTTGCCCTTCTTGTAGGAGTAAAGACAGAGGCAAAGAAGGCATCAAATTAGTTATCTGCATCAAATTGGAAAAGAACAGTCACAGTGTCTGCCCTGCCTGGGTAAAAATAGGACCAATCAATTATTTCTTTACTGTTCCTGATCTCCTTTCTCATTATAGGAAAAAAACTTAGTGCCTTGACCTTCCAAGAATGATATCCTATATGAAACTTAGCAATGGCTGGATGCCTGCTTTGGCATGTGAGGCAGTCTTACATGCAAGTTACCTTTCCTCCTGAAAGGGAGGAGACTGGAAGAAGTGGTGGTCCTGCCTCTCAGTTTTTGCTGTGGTAGCCTACTATTCAGAGTGTTTGTCCAAGAATGAAGGAGGTAGTTCTGAGGATTGTGTTTCCCTTTTCCAGTCAGTGGGAACATCACCAGACTGCCATGACTTCTCAGATATGATGGATAGTGGCTTAGCAACTTCATTTGCCAGTTCCTTCAGGACCTGTGGATGTATTTCATCAGGTCTGATGGACTTGTGTATACTCAGGTTCCTTATATGGTCTCAAACTTGATCTACCCATACCCAGAGGTGCTACCACCGTCGCTGATGGGCTTGGCCTTGGCCAGCGGTGTGTCCGTCCTGGAGCCGGCTGGCATTGGCTCTGCTGGACATGGGGAAAGCTTCTAGCAGNCCCCAAAACCCTGCTATGGAAACCCAATACAACTGGTAAGGACTGTGGCTGTAGAAATGGGAGTTCTTGAAGGACATGAACCCTTCCATCCTCTCAGCTGCTGATGTGTTGTTCCTTTGTCTTGTCCTGCTCTGCAGAATTTTGGTCACTACCAGCTTAACCTTAGAAGTGACTGACCTAGTGTAGCCCTTAAAAGGAAAAAAAAGCATTCCTAGCATTTTCTTTTTTCCTACAAACTTATTTGTCAACCTGGTTGGACTTGCAGATATAAGTGCATGTTTTTTGTGGCTTGTTGGGAAGGAATGTGAGGTTAGTGAAAGTCTATGTTAAGAGGTTTGATTTGTGAAACAGCAAATAGAGGTGAATGTAAGAGTAAAGGTCCTTGAAAGCTTCCTGCTTACACTAGGAGAGAACAGCTAAAGCACTGTAGTGTTAATTTTGCAGAGGGAAACTCTTGTGTGTGCAATACACGTGTATTAAGAAGTGGAGCTTGTGAACAGTTTGTGTGGAATGTTGGTTGCTCTGTTCCTTCAGTCATTCATAGCAGAAAATTGGGTGGAAATGCTTTTCCTGCAGTGCTGGTCCCGGGGGCAATGATCACAGCGTGGGTTTTGGGGAAGCATGTTCAAAGTTAGAATAATTAACCTCATTTGGCCACCCCACTGAAGGACAGCGTGAAGAGCACTGTACTTTGCAGTGCTGTGAAATTGGAGTTTCCGTGGCTTTGCTCAGCCCTTTCAGTAATACGGGATGAATGCACTGAATGGCTGTGGGACGACAGATGCCTTCCTGCAGTAATCTTTTAAAGTTACCTCACTTTTTCTTTTTTATGACCAATTTGATTTCAAGGAAGCAGAAATTTAACAAAAGCTTATTGAGCAGAATTAAACTCTTCATGTGTTTAATGAAGTGTAGCTTACTGTAGCTGCCTCCCTGAGCCAGTTTGTTTTGTCTGCTTTTTGGAGTGCTACCCTGTAAAGAAATCTAACACTTTGCAGTTTCCTGTTATTTATTTCATTTTACTTGGGCTATAAATTACCTTTGGCTCGATTACAAAGCTTTCAGAAGATAATCAGAAGAAAACAAGAGTCAGGAAGAAATAATACCGATTTGTTTTTATTCTATGAATCTGCTTTCCTGCCAGCTCACTGGGCATAGCGTAGGAAAAGAGAGGAGGCCAAAGAGCAGTAATCTTTCTAGTTGGCAGTGCACAGGAGTTAATTTAGTATGGTGAATCTAGAGGACCTCCTCAGCCACCTTTGCCACGAAGTCCTCTGAATTAGAAAATAGAGCTTTATACTTTTATTGCTGTTTTCCTTTTTCTTCATCTCTGTTTTCTGTGCTTTCAGTGCCTTTTATAAGTCATATGATTACTGATTTATTTATTATTCCTAACATTGCCTAGAGATTCATACATTTTGTGGCATCATACAATTCCTTTACAGTTTATCATTGTTAACCAAGGACCCGTTCTTGTAGAAATTAACCTGTGAGAATAGTGTTGTAACAACTGCTGGCAGTGAATGTTTGTGGTGGTAGGCATTAAATTAGATATGATATAACTGATTGGAGGAAATAAGATAAATGGAACGAGACAGAGAAGGGAAGTTCAAGAACCTGATTGAGCCATTGAGGTTTGTAAATGTTTCACTTAGGATCTACTGGATTTGTACAGACACTTTGATCACTGCTAGAGGCATCTATTTGCCTGTAATGTCATTTTCCAATTTCTCAACCAAAAACTGAGCACAGAAAGATGACAGCTTATTCAAACTACGATATTCCTTCCTCCCCCCCATTTCACCTCAAGAAGCTGCACACTCGATAACAGAGAGAAATAGATCTATTTTGTCTCCTCTTACATGCTTTCAGATGCAACCAAATGATCTCTTTTTGTACTCGGGCTCAGTTAAATGCAAAAGTCATGTAGAGAATGAGAAGAAAATATAACTTAAAAATAAAGAAAAAGCATAATTAGATAATATTGCATATTTAATTAATATATTTAATAGACCATGAGCCAGCAATGTGCCCTTGTGTCCAAGAACGCCAATGGCATCCTGGGGTGCATTAGAAAGGGGGTGGTCAGTAGGCCAAGAGACGTTCTCCTGCCCCTCTATTCTGCCTTGGTGAGGCCACATCTGGAGTATTGTGTCCAGTTCTGGGCCCCACAGTTCAAGAAGGACAGGGAACTGCTTGAGAGAGTCCAGTGCAGAGCCACAAAGATGATGAAGGGAGTGGAACATCTCCCTTATGAGGAGAGGCTGAGGGAGCTGGGTCTCTTTAGCTTGGAGAAAAGGAGGCTGAGGGGTGACCTCACCCATGGTTACAAATATGTAAAGCGTGAGGGTCAGGACGATGGAGCCAAGCTTTTTACAGTGATGACCAATGATAGGACAAGGGGCAATGGATGCAAACTGGAGCACAGGAGGTTCCATGTGAATATCAGGAGNCAGGGGGGTTGGACTGGGTGATCTTTCGAGGTCCCTTCCAACCCCTAGGATTCTGTGATATTATATATTTAATATAAAAGATATTTAATGTTTGTTCTTTTGGGTGGAATTGGAGTGGTGGCAGGAAAGGTCAAATTAAGTGTATTCATTTCTTCTGCAGTCCTACTAAATACCCATTTACACAACCAGCCTTTAGGGAATGTTTTGATATTGTTATGTAGGTAGAAGTCTTTTGGCTGGTGGAACCAATACAATCATCCTTTTGTTTCATTGAAACAATTCTATAGCACATATGTTTATAAATTACATACAACGTGAAGCTTGTCCTCTTTGTCCTAGCTGCAAATGTTTGAATGTGTCTAGGTCAGTTTTAAGCAGCGTGGTCTGAGACATTGCTGGTGCAAGGAACTCTTCGTTTCTTGCAATTCGCAGTAAGTCTGTAATTTCTGGAGAATTAGTTGTATTCTTAAAGGATGTCTTTTTGCCACACTTTCAGAGTAACTTTATAGCCCTGAGTGTGTCGGTTGGCAGAACTCGTCGCAATTCCGAATCAAAGCATGTTGTTTACTTAAATTCTGTGAGGTTTAATCATGAGGCTTCTGTTCACTTTTACGTTGAATGTACGTAGTAAGGCTGGTGTGTGGAATTCCGGAAATATATTCTTGAGTTTATAAAGGCCAGGGTATGTGTTATAAAGGTGGGTATGTGTTCGCTTACTCTTGTTTTTCTTCTCTCTGTGTAATTCTCTTCTACCTAGTTCAATTTGTGAAGCAGATTCCAAAGCTGTTGCATTTCAGTAATAATTTTTTTAGCAGTTTCTTTACTGTTTAGCAGAACTTTACCGTATATCTTGGCAGAACATCCATGCATGTTGCTGCATCAAAAAGCATCATCTTAAATAGGAATGACTGTCTTGTACTTACAGTTCTAAAGGGTTTTTCCTGATACACATCTTTTTCTAACTTCCTCAGTATTTGGTCTTACTGTAAATCCTGTTTGTGTAAAATTACAGACACCACCAATTAAGCAGAATGCTGTTAATACAGGAAATACTTATCATAAGGAACACCTACTTTTCTTAGGTAGCTTTCCAAAAACTGAATCAAATTTGTTGTTGTGTGGAGTTATAAAATAGAGAGGGAGAGTTTTGTTCCAATTTTTAAAAGAAGGTGGCCCTAATTTTCTTTGCTTAAGTGTTTTGGGTTTTTTTCAATTAGTTTTGGAAAAAGCCCTTAGTTTGGGAAAACTGGACTTGTTTTTCTCATAAGTACAGTTCTGTTAAAGACTCTAGATTTCTTTCATATCCATATATTCATTTCAACAGGCTGCCTTCAGTATGAGCAGAAGTTGTGAGATTTTGTAATTTTTTTTAAAAAAGGTAATATTGTTGCATACATCATAAAATGCTTTGCTTTCCATTCTGCTCAGTCTGTCTGTAGAGTGAGAAATTGGATCTCTCTACCACATTCCTGAAAAGAAACTGCATTTGATAGTTGCTAGTGCATATCATTAATACATAGAAACTTTTTCTATGCATACACAGCAATTACAACTTTTTATTGCTACTAAAGATAAAAGAATCAGTACTCATAGTGCGTGGTCTTTTTTGGTACATTGACTTTTGGGGTTCACTACTTGAATTGTCTGTATGTGGGTTTTAGGTTTTCCTGTAAGATAATGTGTCATCTTTTTGTAGTTTTATTTTTCTTTGTATTGTTTTATGCGAAACAGTTATATAATTTGAAGTTGAAACCATTTTAAACTTTGCAGGATTAATGTGAAAGGTAATATAGCTCTATATTAATCTTAAACATATTTTTTCTCAGTAGTTATACACATGAAAGTAACATTTCTGAATGTTTCTTTATATTCTGCATTACCTTCAGTGCTCCAGGTAGTTGTCATAAAGGAGTACAGAGGAAGAGATCACAGAGNTTCTTCCTTGTATCTAACCTAAATGTACCCTCCTTCAATTTAAAACCACTACCCCTTGGCCTATCACAGCAGGCTCTGATAAAAAGCCTGTCCCCATCTTTCTTAAAGGCCCCCTTTAAGTATTGAAAGGCGTCAGTGAGGTCTCCTCAGAGCCTTCTCTTCTCCAGGCTGAACAGCCCCAACTCTCTCAGCCTTTTCTTGTAGGACAGGTGTTCCAGATCTCTGATCATTTTTGTGGCCCTTCTCTGGACTCATTCCAACAGGTCTATGTCCTTCCAGTGCTGAGGGCTCCAGACCTGGATGCAGTACTGCAGGATGGGTCTCACCAGAGCAGAGTAGAGGGGCAGAATCCCCTTATGAGGTTCCCCTGAGCCCACTTCTTGAGCTTGTCTAGGTCCCTCTGGATGGCATCTTGTCCTTCAAGTGTGTCAACTGCACTACTTGGTTCGGTGTCATCCATGAACTTGTTGAGAGTGCACTCGAGCCCACTATGTCATTAGTGAAGATATTAAACAGTATCAACCCCAGTATGGACTCCTGGGTGTCATCACTTGTTACTGGTGCCCATTGAGACATAGAGCCATTGACCACCACTCTCTGGATGCCACCATCCAACCAATGCCTTGCTAAAGTCAAGGTAAATGAAATGGGCTGCCCTCTGCTCATCCACAGAGCCAGCCATCTCATCATAGATGGGATACTCAAAAGCGAATAAGTGGTGACTTCTGTAAGTCACCTCCTTGTTCTTGTGCCTGTAGAAAGTTTCTGTTAGGACTTGCTCTGTTTGCTGCCTGGGAATTGAACTGAGAGTGACAGCCACTCCCTGGATCCTCCTTGCCAATTTTTTTGACATAACAATCTTAATGTTCGGTTTCTGATCACAACTGCAGCTTGATCTGATCGTTTCAAAGGCTCTCCGTAGTGATACCAATGCTTTGTTCTTGAGTGTGCCTTGTTGCATGTTACAGATGCAGTTTTATCAGTTGCTATTGTGATTATTTTTTTTTTATTTCAACTTCTCATGTTTGTTTGTTTTTTTTTCTTAGGGATGACTGTTCGAATTAAATTTGTTGTTTCACTTCTCTGCTACTTCCTAAAGTCACTCATACACCAGCACCAGTAATCTCAGAAGTGTTTCTTGAGGGGCTACTTTGATTATCTCTTAATAAAAAATAAAAAAAAAGAAAAAAACCCCAACAAAACCCCAAAATGAACAAACAAACAGAAAACCCCCAATCCACCCCCCCCAACCCCCAAATACATACCTGCCCTTCATTTTCTGTATTTTACCAGTTACTAGTCTTTGGCGAAACCACTTCTGACCTGAGGCACTCTTATAAATGTCATCTAAAAATAATAAAAATAGAAAGGTTTCTACATAAATTCTATTAAAACAAAAATTTCCATTAAAAACACTTTATTCATTTATGTGCATGTTTTTTTGTGTAGAAATAAATTTAGTTGTATGATTTCATTGACCTTTGTGGTACTATAACTGCAGTCTTTAACATTAAGCGCATGAATAACTGCTTTCAAAATTGAGGTTGTAAATAATAAGCTGTTTGGCGGGGAGAAACGTGTCTCATTGATGTGGTTTTCTTTTTGTTTTGAGGGATTTTGTAAATATACAGTTCACATAAATAACTTATTAAAGCCGCCATTAACATACCAAGGCATGGCAACACTTTTCTTATTTCAGAATGATCAAAATTAAGAGCGCAGAATAATCTTCAAAGAACAAAAACCTGCACTGCCTTTTGCTCATGCTGACTTTAGAGAAATAAGACCTGCAAATGAGGATCCCATGTTAAATACCAGACTCCCCCCAGCTGCCACATGCCTCAATATTAATTTATTTCAGCACCCTTCAAAGACATTGCTGAGTGTTTTATATAAATAGGTGAAACATTTCCAGTAATGTTTCATACTTTTGGTCTAACTGTTCTTTGTGTTTTGATCTCCTCTTAATTGTTATCTCGTACTGGAGATGCTACATTGCTGATTTGCTTCCAAGGAGCCTGATGCTCTTTGGATGCTCTGCACAATCTGCTCCGTGTACCGCTGGCTGGCTGGGGAAGTAGCGGCTGTGTTCACCGGCTCATACCTGGTCTCCAGGAGGCTGAAGATATTTTCATGTTGTTCAGCTAGCTTGCTAATTCTGATTTTGACTGTTAATCCGTGCTATTTTATAAATACCCACCCGAAATCTGAGCGAAGTAGAGTTGGGAATGTGGAAAAAAGGTCAGCAGATTTTGTAGCAATGAGAGCAATAATTGCTGGACAGTCAAACTAAACTTTTCACTTAAGTTGAAGGGGAAAGAGAAGGCAGAATAGGAGGGGAACTCTTTCACAGCCAGAGTGTTGTCATTAATCTTTCTTTTTGTTACCCTCTCTTTGTACCACAGGCTCATTAAAAATAAAAATAATTGCTAATTAATGACTTTTGTAAATCAGGTGCACTCAAATTTTTATTCTGTATATTTATATACCAAGTCTCAAAGATAACACCCAGCATATCAGTCCTTAAGATGGGGTAGGGTAGTAGTAGCCAACACCACAATTTTCTGAGTTTTCTGGTAGTCTTTTTTTTTTTTTTTTTAAGCAATTGACCAAACCTCCCAAGTAAATAACCCAAACTCCAGTGCTGCAGCTCTTACACCTGACAGTCATTCTGCCAGCCCAGTTCCATTTCCAACAAAGTGGATTATATTGATATTTCCTTTGGTATTGAGAAGAGAGAACAGCTTAGAAAGTGCCTTCTTTACATAGGATATTAACATCCATTCAGTTATGTCCTGATGTTCTGAAAACTGATCTGTGCTGATTTTAATGCCAATTCCTACAGTATTTAAATTCTAGAATTAGACTCTGACATTCAGGCTCTCTCTAGGCAGTATTTCTGATAACCTTTGGAGATTCTTTTGTAGAGAATTGGAGTTTTTTTCCTTAAAGTTACCATTACAAGTGAGGCAAAAAAAGTGGGTAGAATAAAGTGTTCCACAAAACTAGAACCTCTGTTGGCAGTAGTTTGAATGATGTGAGAACTTGAGTTCTTCAGAGTTGGAATTGCCAAGATAAGGTTGGGATGTATATAATCTGCAAGATATAATTTTCAGTTGTGTATTTGTTTAGAATTTTAATATAGATACAGTATTGATTGTAACTTATTCTGCCACATAACTACATATTAACTTCATTTGAAGGCTGGAGACTTACTAGACAAAACCCTCTCTGCCTTTTGTCACCTCTAAGCATGTAACCTTTTTTATTGGACATACTGCTTTGGTCAGAAGTATATCTTCATATGAAAAATAAGAAGTTTTTAATACTGTTGAGCCAGCCGGTAGGACCAGGACTACAAGAACTTTTGAATAATGCCATCTGGTGTTCCTGAAGTCTGCCTCAGAAGTATTTGGCAGTTGACTTCATCGGGTCATTATGTCATTCTCAGATCAGTAGAGTGGAAGAAAATTGGGCTTCTTCCAAAATTCTGTCTTTCAATTTGGAAACAGTATTTCTATCGGTTGCATTTTTTCCAGAACTAGTAAAGTAGGTAAAACTTTCAGATGTGCCTGCCACTCTGGTAGAAGCTTGGCAAATAGTAAAAGATGGATTTATCTTTTTTTTTTTCCCTTTGAGTACGGTGACACGTACAATAAATTATGGTCTTTGCAAGTGGAACACAATCTGCACATAAAACCTGAAATGAATTTGTAGTGTCAATCTGTTACTGGCTTTGGTAACTTTCACTCAGGAGCAAGATTATGAGACGAGGTGGTGGTGGTTCCCTTACCCTTGCCTTAATAGACTTCCATGAGATCTAGGAAACCGACCAGTTCCTAGTCCGAGGAGATTTTCTCAGGATTTTCAAACACCTCCATTTTCTCATGAGGAAGGCAGCAGTTTGATGCTGATAGAAGTGCGTGATGCTTAGCTCTTGCTCAAGCAGGAGCCCAAGTTTGGCTGTATAGCCATGCGCTCGGTGCCTCCCTTAGGGAGCTTTAGGCAGTGCCCCCCCCCCCGTGGGGAAGGACCACATTTTAAAGCCATCTCCTTTTCTGCACGGCTTAGTGCAGGTGTACTAAGGGCCTTGGACATTGCAATGCTAAAACGTACATGAGTCAAGTGGGTAATGCAAGATTGCTCATTGCAGGTTTGCATCACAGTGTGCACTCTCATTTTACCCTATTTCTGATGTGCCTGGAGTCCCTGCGGGCAGAAAGCTGCTCTGCCCAGCTCACCCCAGAGCCTGGGTACATGTGGGAATTGCGGAATGAGTTGGTTGAGACTGGATCCAGAGTAGAACAACACTACAGGTTTTAGTTCTAGAGCTTGGTCCATGGTCCAAGAAAGAAATATCCTCCCCCCACACACCCCATTTAGGGTACTTTTGAACTTGTGCTTTTTTTTGTAACTTGAAAGCTCAAAACAGATTAATTACTCCAGTATGCTTACTCTTGGTAGCTTCAGCTGCTGTGCAGCAAATGCCAGCCTGCCTGCTGATGGGCACATCTGTTATATTTTATCTGTTTTGTAATCCAAATCTTTCTGAGACCATTTCTGTCCATATACAGTCAATCCAGTTGCGCCATCCGTGTTTGAGTACAGATGGCAAGTGTGCTCGTAATAACGTTCCTGACTGTAACTTGGATTCTAGGAGACAAAAGTTGGCTCTTGCCATTTGTGAGCCTTGCAAACAGAATTATTTTATTTTGTTAGACTTATGCTGGGCTTCAGGCAGATGTAGTCTGAAAAAATGGTTTTATTCTGAAGAGTTTTTTCTTTGAAGAGGCTGCTAATTCAGCCGCTCTGATATTCCTGAGGAGCACATCCCACTAGACTTAATCATTATGAATAATGTGTTATTCTGAGAGTAGTCCCCAGGGAGGTGGCAGAAGCTGTCTCTTCGGGCACCATTTGGATCTTGGTGAGAGCTGTAAGTTGCGAGAGTGATTACAGAAGTCAGAGACCTCACAAATAGTAGTGAGAATAAATACTGGAGTAGTATTTAGACTGGAAAAGCTCTCAGATATTTTATACAGACTTTTCTTTAAAAAGTGTATTTACATAATACAGCTATCAGAAATTACGAGTATTTACATATAGTCTGACAGAAAAAAGGTGACAGCAGGATGTTAGAATCCTACTAGGTTTAGGCATAGGAACAGCACCAATGTAGAACAGGACATAAGTGTCTTATAATTAATCTTGAAAGTTTGAGAGTCTGGGTTTTTGCTTTGGGGAATTATTTTTCAAAAAACAAAATTAAATACAAGCGATCTCTTTATCTGATAGTAATGCAGCCAAAAGAGAAATGTCATTTGCTATGTGAAGTATCTACTGAGAGTAATTTGTCACCAGCAGCAGACATTAGTTAACACTGTAAGCACCACTATGAAACTGAATAAACAGCACTCGTTAAGTTGGGTTTAATTACTATAATAGTAATTGTGATTATGTATATTACAAGCTTCAGCATAAAAGTGACTGATTATATGTATTTTATAGAGATGAAAAGTGAAAACAAAATAGTTAATTATGACATAGACTTTTCATATCTTGCACAGCTGTACGAAGAGAACGAAGACAGCTGTGAGAATAGGCTTTAAAAATACTTTGTTTAGCTTGACTGTTCCCTAACTACACACACGGTAGCCTGTCCTTCTGGGAGGTGGCACCTGGTACCAAAGTGTTTCATCCTTGTCTGTCCAAAAACCCCTCACAGCACCTTCTTGGTGGTTACAGAAGTCTTCAGGTAGTAGTAAATTAAATTAAGAGATATTAAACATCTGTATACATGCATGTGTGTAATAATCCTACATGCTGATACTGTAAGACATATATGCTAATTAATAAAGTTTGGAGTGTTACTCCTTTATGAAGTTGGTTATGATAGGTAAGGGCTTTTTGATCTATATTCTACTGTTGACTAGATTTTTATCTTTCTAGAGAGATGAAAGTAGCTTAAATTAATCTGCTAAAAGAATGGAAAGCAACTTCAGAGGTTTTTATTTTGGAAAATAGGGTTGCTCTGCAGAAGATAGAATAGTAGAAGTCTCCCTTTGTTTGCATAATTTTGTTTAAAGAGGCCTTTAACCTCTACTCTTAAATAAGAATATCTGTGATATTTTTCCATACTTTCTGCAGAAAACTTTTAATTTGTCCATGTGAGTGGAAAACAATAAATATAATGAGATTTATACTTAAATTTTAAAGCAGACATCTTGCAAAACAGAAATGTTTCAACTTGTAAAAATGATTAATTGCTTATTAAAAGGTTTGTGTTTATTTTCTTATTTATTCACTGGAGGAGGGAGGGAAGAAGGAAGAATGGTTGCGTTTTGGTTTTGAGGTTTTTTTCCTCAAAAAGAAAGCAGAGACTTTTTCCAGAACTGACTGGTTTTCTTCCTTGTTCAACATTTTTCAACATTGGAAAGAGGGGGAAATAATCATAATAAAATAAAAAGAAAGGGTAAATCTTCATTTTTGATATGTGAGAAATTTAAACTCCTGCTTTTGGAAATGGAAGTGGAAAGTATGAGTAATGATATATGAAAGAGTATAATTTAGGGAGAAAAAGGCCTTTTTATTTAGTATGCATGTACTGGAACGTTTCACTACTTCTCAGTGCTACTGTCAGTGACTGACTGCAGGTGATACTGAATCATGTTGTGTAAAGTGTTGTAAAGAATGAAGAATCAAAAAGCCTAGACTAATATGGAATGAAAACGGTAAGTTATTTTTCCCAGTTAAAACTGGTGAATAATTGTGAAGACAGAATTTTATGAATGTTGAGTTATGTTTTCACACTTCTACTTTTTTATCTGGAACATGATCATCAGCGAACCATTACTCTACAACCTAGGTGCCCATTTTGATAACCTCACTTATGTTTTATTGTAAATATGTAAACCAGTCTATAATCAATTACGTGGCCAGTACTTGTTAAGCAGTGTCCTGGAAGGGCACTCTACCCAGTTTTGCTGCTGTGGTGGGAAAATTGAGACCCTGAATACCCGTGGAATAGTTTTCCCAGTAGAAAATCTTTGACATTGACTGCTGTTGCAAACCCAGACAAATCCAGTAAAGTTATGATCTGACAGGAAAAAAGAAATAGCTTGAGGCAAATTACATCTATGTTCCTTGAAATGTCCTACTGCACGGAGACCCTTGGAAATGAGACGCTGTAGGTTGTTATTACTTACCCTGGCTGTTTCAGCACTTCACTGTCAACCTCTCCGTGCTTTGTGACACACATGATTCTTCTTAATTAATTGGAAGTATTTCCTTTTTCTTACTTCCCCAGTAATCAGGAGATGTATACTTACCAAAGGTTGTTTTGGGGTTTTTTTTACTTCTCTGTCTCACTCCTACAGTAGTAGGATACTGCAGACTCCATTTGTGGAAATGCTTTAAGTGTTTTATTCCTGTGATCTTAGACCAGTTCCCAGTATCAAGAACTTTTCTGCAGCCTCAAACTGAGCAACTGGTTTACTGTTCCTTGCATTCATGCTCACTCCTTTATTATACTTCTGTGTTAGACTGTGCTCAGCTGCTTATTTATGCTAAAATTCTGCAAGACCACCCTGAAGTGAAAAATGGGACCTGGTGGTACCGAGTTGGGCAGCTAGCTATCGCTGTGTCTGAGTGCCTGTGTGGGATCTTGCTCACAATTGTTCCAGGGTGCCAAGTGTGTTGCAGGGAAGGTAGGTGATCCTTTCTGAGCTAGACTTTAGACAGAACTGCGTGCTTTCCCTGGACAGTGCTTCCCCGCAGGCACCCTCACAAACACAATTATTTAGAATTATGTAAAGGATGTTTTTATGTGTGTATATCTATGGATATAAAAAAAATAGAGAGTGTGTCTTAATTTGGCCAAAGTAATTTACTGGGTTCTGCATCATAAATTACACAAAAAGTTTACTGGTTGCTTCCCCTTCTTTCCTTGCAAAGATACCAGTTTTGGGAATGAGTCTGGTATGATGGCTAATGATTAAAATTTGGCAGCCTTGTAGGCACTTAAAAAGAGCATTCCACTGTGCCTTTCAAAATTAAATTGCTCAATCAAAAGTGGACATTATTTCTTTTTCTTCCATCTTCTTTGACAGCAGCAGGATTATAACATCATTTTGTGTATGAGTGTGGAGAAGAAAATTGGAAGGTTTTTTTACTACCTGGATATAGACAGTCTGATATACCAGGTTTAACTGGATCATTTCATAATTTACATCAGTTTACCCTCTAATTAAATGTTGACAAATATAATTTTTCTTTATATGACATGTATATAAAACCTGATATTCGACACTTCGCACTCTACTTCACAAATCTGGTATTTGCATGATACCAAAAATAAAACCCCCTCTTTTTTCTTTTTTCTTTTTTCTTTTTTCTTTTTTCTTTTTTCTTTTTTCTTTTTTCTTTTTTCTNTCTTTCTTCTTTCTTCTTTCTTCTTTCTTCTTTCTTCTTTCTTCTTTCTTCTTTCTTCTTTCTTCTTTCTTCTTTCTTCTTTCTTCTTTCTTCTTTCTTCTTTCTTCTTTCTTCTTTCTTCTTTCTTCTTTCTTCTTTCTTCTTTCTTCTTTCTTCTTTCTTCTTTCTTCTTTCTTCTTTCTTCTTTCTTCTTTCTTCTTTCTTCTTTCTTCTTTCTTCTTTCTTCTTTCTTCTTTCTTCTTTCTTCTTTCTTCTTTCTTCTTTCTTCTTTCTTCTTTCTTCTTTCTTCTTTCTTCTTTCTTCTTTCTTCTTTCTTCTTTCTTCTTTCTTCTTTCTTCTTTCTTCTTTCTTCTTTCTTCAAACTGTGCTTAGTATGGTGGTATTCTATGCACATATTAGAGCTTGGGTTGCATTTTGTTTGGTTTGGTTTTCCTACTGTGATCAATCAATATTTCCATTTAGTTTACCTAAAAAGTGTGCTGTGACTAGAAATAATACCATTCTGAGTTAAAGCAATGGAATGGGAGAAAAATTAGGGCTTTCATTTTTGTTAATGAACTCGGACTGCAGATTTAGATAAGACTTTGACAAACCTTGGCAGAGAACAGATAATAGGCTCTTTTGTAGTGCTGTTAGGTATGTGTGGAGCAAAATGAAAAAGTAAAATGCAATGAATAATGAATTTATAGGGAGGAAAAAAGCCGTGAAACTGATACTCAAAATAGTACATTCTGTCATTGAATGAAACTTGTTAACCAACTGGTATCCAGATTTAAGTGAAGAACTGAGTTTGTCTGGGGGTTCTTTTTGACTTCTGTTAAGAAGGCATAGCAGCTGACTTAATTTTTTTTTCAGTGAACTGATCTCACAGACATTGACAGTATAAGCATTTTCTGTGTATGAGTAAAAGCACTGGAGGCTTAGAAGCACATATTTGCAGCTGTTTTAAATAACATCTGGATTGCATCCACTTTACCAGCTGTAATGTACATGGAATAAAAGAGGGAAAGAGCAGATGAGAAGGAATCCAGTATATTGTGTCATCAAATGACTATGGCTAATTTAAACATTCAAGTATTAATAGTGACAGGGTACTCTGAATTTAAAGCAGGGAAAATAAAGCAAACAACTACCTGCTCTCACCTCCCAATAATAATAAATACTATTAATAGAGGAAAATTTAATGAATTTCTGGTGTTCTGATGTTATGGTAATAGCAAAATCTAGACTTTAATGGTGAACTGTTTAGTGCACTTTTCAAAAAAGCAGTTTAATGGATTTTCTTCAGCTTTGGAGGTCACTAAATGTTTTGGGTAAACTCTGTTGTACTGAAGGTGTAAGATTTTGTTATGTTAGCAGTCTAAGACTAGTCTTCCAGGCCAGACTGGTTGGTAATATGAGCCTAGTAGAAAGATAATTACATGCTCTGTTGAAAAAGGAGATGGTTCTCATCATCCTTCAGGATTTATCTCCATGAGCAGATAGGCACAAAAAGTATTTATTATAAGTTGCTTTTTTCATTTATATTTACACAAAATGTCCCTAAACTTGTTATTTTAACTCCTGCCTTTTCACATTGAGGCACAATTATTTTGGCTTGTAACCAGAATTTGAATAAATATTATTAAAATGAAATTTATAACACAAATAGGAAAGTGACTTTTTCTGTCCTCTTCTTGCAGCAAACCGTAAAGTTAAAGCTTTAGAAGATGAATTAAACAAATCCCTGGGCAATTTAATTGGGAATTGCTGATAAGTATCAATGTAGCTCCGTGTTTATGTGACATTATTTTTCACTAGCACTATCAGAAAAAGAAGTTGTTCTGTGAAGGGAATTATTAGAATAGAAAACCTGAAGAGATAGAACTTAAATGCCTTTAGTGAGTCCAAGAATATTGTCTTAATGAACGACTTTGGCCTGAGTTGTGAGTAGATATCCAGTTTTGCTGACTTCTTATCCCTAGTGATCCCATCCTGCACCTGGCATTACAGGTTAAGGGGGTATGGCGTGTATGTCTGTAAGTGTTTTTGTTATCAGGTTGAATTTTAACAGCAATCACAAGGAAAGCAAGTGACTTTGCAAATGGATAAAGCAGGTTTACTCTCATCTGCGGGATGTACCAGAAAATGGAATGAAAACCAGTTTTCTGACTGTTGAGGATTGAAGAGAGTCGTATGTGAAAAATTGCCAAAATAAAGAAAGAAACTGTGCTTCCAGCCCCTTTATTAATCCATACTATTTTTGCTTTACAAAGGGTACTTTGTTTCAATTGGGCTTTTGCCTAAGGTTTACCTCGACCAGTCTCCCGAAGTAGTAAGGATAATAAGCAACACTGGACAAAGTACAAATGCAGAACCTTGTGGAAACTTCCAGTCCTTGTGGGAAGTCTCACAAAGGAAATCCTACCAGTACAGCATACGTCTGAAATGCCCTAATATATGCTCATTTTTCTGTCTATTATCTCCCAGTTAAGTGCCATTTTTTTAATACGTTGGATGGCTATGATGTGGCTGAGGTAAACTGCACCCCAAGTAGCTGATTCGCTCTGTGCTTGAGAGAATGAATGGCTGTATAAATGGGGTGTTCTGCCTATGCCATTTTGACCAGCAAACTTTAAGAAATTGCTTTTTACCAGCTTACTTTTTACCAGCAGACTTGCCTCCCGCAGGAGGGACCCCACCATGGGATTGCTAGAACTGCTCTAAACCCTTGTAGAATGGTGGAGGAAATGGGAAACTTAACACACAGGAGACAAGGAGGACACTTTCTCTGCTCCTGATTAATGGCATTTCTTTGGGCTTCTGGTGATGAGATACTTATCTGTTCTTGTTGTCACTCTTAAAGTCCATTTAACGTCTCTCAAAGTTCCTGCTGAACTGGAGCATGATTATTATGTTTCCACACCAAGACAGTGAATGATTAGACTGGTTAATGGTGATCTGAGGATATATATGGATTGTAACTTAAAAAATCCCAGGGAATGTGCTAGTTTGAATCTGGCCACATTTTTAATTCCTACTGTTGTTTTTCTGCTAGTAATGAATTCTAACGGTATGGACTAATTTCAACATGTCTGTTAGCTTTGATTTCATGTATGCCTCTGGTATTTGATATATTTCACATCCGTCTCTTCTGAAGTGGGCACAAAGACTTTCATCTTTATTAGTTTTAGGCCTGCAGCTGGTCTTCAAAGATATCAGAAAGGTTCTGCTCTCCTCTTCCAGTTTGGGAAAGCAAGAATCTTCCAGAGGCAAACCTGCATTCCCATGAGCTGAGAGTATGTGATCACTTTAGCCTTCATCAGATTTGGCCAGTTTTAAAATGAGATGATGACTTATTTTGTTGATCTTTTTAATTATTTTCTCACTTTCACTTGTACCGTGAACTCCCTGGATCTTACAAGTAGATTTGATGTTACTTCCAGAGAGCACTTAGCAGTAATTAGACATGCCATAAAAATTGAGAAGATTAGAATGAGCTCTTATTCCAAGAAAACTTTTTTTTGTAAACCACAAAGTGAAATCTGTAGATTTTAAAGATAACACAACTACTTCTGCTCAACCGTGAAGTAAGTATTAATCTTAATTGAGGGAAGACCTAAAAGATTTTTTTTTCATCTGTTCTTCAAGAAGTGCCTTTATATGAATGCATGTAGTTTGTATTTTCAGCAATGCAACTCATAATGCCTCTTCATCAAAGAATGTTTAAATAGTTTAGGTGACTAATGTTCTGTACTTAAGGATTTTTTCTACTTTGTAGATTCTTACAATAATAATGAAAATAATAAAATAATCTGTTCTTTGTGTATCAGCATGTGTAACCTACTGTGGCATAGTCCACAAAGTTAGTCTAGTTACTTTAAATGGAGAGCTAACTCCGATTCTCTTTAAAATAATGTTTTGGTGGAAATGGGATTTGAAACCGGAGTCTTAAGTTAATACCATATGAAGGAAAGTGTATCAGTTAGCAAGTCTGCACTTACTATCTTTAAAAGAGAAGTTCTGTTTTAAAGTGAAATATGTTTTTTCATCCCTTGTGGTCCAGCCTTTCTTCTTTTAATAAAGACACCTAAACTTAAAGGTTATTTGGAAAACTTTTCTCACTAGAGAGGAACTTTTACACTTTGAGTGAAATCAACTGTTTCAGTAACATTTAGTTCTATGTAAATAGGTAACACCATGAAATACCAGTACTCCTCCTCTTTCAGCTCTTCACTATCTCATGCCCTAAGGCTTGCTGAAGACCTACATCCAAGTGAGGTGAACTTAAGACAACTCTGGATTTAAAAAATGACTCTGAACTTTGCTTGATATTTTTTTATTTATTTTTTTAGCATCCTCAGGAAAAATTTGCATGTAATGCTTATGTTTCAAAATAATCTTTTGAGAAAATAATGTTTTCAGAAGCTAGCTTCATCATTCTGTCACTACACAAGCAAAATGTATTGAATTAAATTGCAAACAGCCCGAGTCCAATCAATTATTCTGAAATCCCATCAGTGAGGAAGAAGTCCTCAAACAGTAAAATCTCCATCCATCAAGACAGGTTTACCAAGGATATTAATTTGTCTGTTTTTGCAGAAGACCAAGAATATTCACAGTACTATAGTTCCTGAAAGATTTTTAAAATGTTAATATGCCATACTAAACAAAAAAACACAACACAAACAACAAGAATCCCCCCCCCAAAAACAACAACAAAAAAAACCAACAACAAAACCAACACACAAAAAAAACAAACCTAAGCCCCAAACCAAACAAAAACAAAACCCAAACCAAAAATACCCAAGTTCTCAGTTGATTTTTCACTCGGAAATCTTTGTTCTCTTATTCAGCTTCAGAGTGGAGGCAGTTAACGTTTGGCATTCAGCACTTCATATTTCTTTACATTAGTGAGGCTTTGATGTGCAGATAATGCTTTACCTGTGGCATATTAAAATCTTAACTTCAAGTCTTCAGTTTTGAACAGCTGCTCTAACACTTTGGACCCTTTTTTTTTTTAATTGTGGAAAAATGTTCATAAAATAAACATCAGCTAAGGTGCCTAGAAAAATGAAAATAAGATTAACTTCTCTAGAAATTTCAATAAACACTGAATTAACAAATTTTGGATTTGTCTTAAGCATTCCATGTACATAGAATTCTTTTTTCTGCAATGCTGCGGTGGACTAAGTTAACAAAATCATGGACCATCAAAGTTTGTAGGCACTGATATTACTGAAATTCTGCAGAGAGGAACGGATTAGATATGGAAAATACTTTCTACTTCAGCCATCGTGTGCTCAAGAGATGCACGTTTAGCTCTTGTAGACCATTTATCACCAAGTGATTGAAACGCTTGATGAATTGTGGTGCTGGATTAGATTATGCATATGATAATTGTTTTGTTCATTATAATTTGCATGAGAGCATAAGCTTGAGGGCTTGATGTTCCTATCTTGTTTGTTTTTGCAATTGAATTACTGACTTCACCTACTAGCGTTGAAATAGTTGATAAATGCTTTATGTTGGGAACACATTGGAAATCTTAGGCATATAATTATAAATGAAATGTGCATCAAGATGTGGTTATTTATAAAAGCTGTTCTCGTCAGTACAGTAGCCTGCTGCTATGCCCTGGAAAAATGCACTGCCTTAACATAAGGCACAATTTCAATTCATTGAAATTGCTACAGTTTTCTTCTGTTTTAAAGTATAAAAGTCTCTTTTACAATTACAACATGAGGATTGATGCCTAAGTCATTCTATAGTGATTCCAAGTGTAACTAGGGTAAAATACTTTTTATTTTACCTGTTTCAGTAAATAGAGTTCTAGGATTTAATTTTCTCCTTACCTTGAGACTCACGTGATGTGAACTTTGAATTCAACTTGTCCAAACTACAGTTAACAAATGCGGTTCCATGCCTGTGAAATTAGTGGTTCTGCCTTCCACCTCAAGGATTTTGTGAGGATATAGGCTCAGCCATAACAGGCATCTAAAACACCTTCCAAAAAGTGTGTGAAGAGACTGGAAAGTGGTTTTCATCAAATATCCTGACCTAGCATACAGCTGATCTAGGATAAGTTATTAGTGAAGCAGCTCATATTTATTGGTGAACGGATGAACTTCTAATATCCATACTGGGCAAGAGAGCACTACTAAGATGTGTCACTATTTGTTCTACCATTGAATCTTAACCAAAGCCATGTTGTCTAACCTGAACCCGGTGCCCTCAAGGGCAGTCATCAAACTGCACTACTAAGGCTAAGGGTCTGATTTCATTTGCTCTCTAGAAGTGCAGGGGAATTGTGCAAAATGCATTTTAACAGTTTATTTCCCCCGGCCCTTCCAAATGGCCATATGTGTTTTCCAAAGAATTTGAAGAATGCTGAAAAATGTTTGCGAGGTTTAAAGTTAAAAAAGATAAAGTGATGGATCTGGCTGAATACTGATCTGTTACATAAGGATGATCCTGAATAACACTGAGGATAAGACTTGTGGAAAGCAGTATCCCTGGCATGCTGGATTTCACACTAAACAGTACCTTTTGATGTGATGCTGTGATTGAGCAAATTATGTTAAAGGAATACATCTCTGTACAGCATTGCCAAGTCCCTTGGGAACACTACAGAATTCCCTTGGGTAGTTTTAAAAAGGCTGACAAATGGGAAATTTATCTGAAAACAGACATATTGGAGTGACTTAAGAGTTTCAAATGTTGCTTTTCATTTTACAACCATAGAATTTTTTCAGATGATCCCATGTAAAGCTTCTTGATCTTGGGTTAAACATAACTCTATAAGATTTTGGTATTACAGGTAGGCGGAAAAAATGTTGGAATCATAGAACCATATGGGTTGGAAGGGACCTTAAAGATCATCTAGTTCTAACCCCCCTGCCATGGGCAGGGACACCTTTCTCCAGACCAGGTTGCTCAAAGCCCCATCCAACCTGGCTTTGAACACTGCCAGGGAAGGGGAATCCACAGCCTCTCTGGGCAACCTGTGCCAGTGTCTCACCAGCCTCACAGGAAAGAACTTCTTCCTCATATCCAATCTAAATCTACCTTCCTTTAGTTTGAACCCATTCCCTCTTGTCCTCTCACTCCATGCCCTCGTAAAAAGTCCCTCTCCAGCTTTCCTGTAGCCCCTTCAGGTACTGGAAGGCTGCTATGAGGTGTTCCCAGAGCCTTCTCTTCTCCAGACTGAGCAACCCCAACTCTCTCAGCCTGTCTTCATAGGAGAGGTGCTTCAGCCCCCTGATCATCTCTGTGGCTCTCCTCTGGACTCCCTCCAACAGCTCCATGTCCTTCTTATGTTGGGGACTCCAGATCTGGACGCAGTACTCCAGGTGGGGTCTCATGAGAGAGGAGTAGAGAGGGAGAATCGCCTCCCTCAACCTGCTGGTCGTGCTTCTTTTGATACAGCCCAGGATATCATTGGCTTTTCAAGCTACAAGTGCACACTGCTGGCTCATGTTGAGCTTTTGATAAACCAACACCCCCAAGTCCTTCTCCTCAGGGCTGTTCTCAATCCATTCTTCACTCAGCCTGTGTTTGTGCATGGGATTGCCCCGACCCAGGTGAATAAAATCGTAAGTTAACATGTGAAATAAGGTTAAGAATGGAAGCATTGGGGAATGAAGCCTAAATCAGTGTATCAATAGGTTTCTGAAGACCACAACATCGCATATAATCTTTTCAGTGGCAGTTGTGGCTGTGATGCTCCTTGGGACCCTGCTGTTAGTCCTCTTCAAGGACACCTGCTGCATTAGATTAGCAGAAGGGTCTTTTGGAAACTTTTACTTAAAATAGGCTATGGTATTGCATGTCCCATGGGACACAGGTATCTTCTGGCTGCTCTAGCACGCCTTTATAGTCTGTCTTTGGAAAAACAGAATGGTCTAAGTAAAGTAAGGATAAATTGTGTACAAATACGAGAAGATTGTTCATCTGACTTCCATGAAGTCCCTTGTGAGTAAAGGCTGAAAGCTCAGGAAGGTTCATATTAGTTGCAATTAATTGGAAATAGCATGTAGTTTACTTATCTAAGTTAGAGAGAATGACAAGAGTTCTCTCACTGAAGCTAGAAATTTTCTCCTATCCTAGGAAAATTCTCATCAGTTATTCTAAATTTTGATTGCTGTCATTGCAGTCCATCTGTAAAAGACATCCTTAGTGTTCATGTACATGTGAGTTCAATAACCAGCATGATCAGAGGTGCATGTTAACAGAAGTGGTAAAAGTATTATTCCTCCATGTGGTGATTTTATAAAAACAAAACATTTCCATTTTCTCCTTGAAGAAAGACTGACTGTCTTTTGTAGCTGGACTTGTGCTTCCTTTTTTAATTGCTTCTAGACATGCAAATCCTCTTCTGGAAGAGTACTTTTCTAGGGTGTTACATGATTTAATCTTCCATTCAAACGTCCATTCAAAGATACTAGAAATGAGGGTTTCAAGTTTGGTTTTGGGCCGAGTTATGTCTGCTTGTAGTTCTTCCAGTTCAATAACGGTTGCATTGCACTCATCTCTGCAGATCAGTATTGGTATTGCATGACCACTTTCTGCCAAACCATGTTCTAGGAATCAAAATTTAATGAGGTGAAGGTATTATTTTTTCAAAAAGCTTTGTTTTAGCAGGCTGACACCAGCTAAAATCTTTTTTGCTTTAGTGGATATTAAATATACAATGGTTTTTTGTCTGTGAATTTAGAGTATAGTATAGTCTAGCTTGGAAAACACATAAACAGATGCCAAATAAATTATTTATAGTACTTTCTTTGTATCTTTTACCCTACTAACATAAAGATGTGCTAGGGGTACGTTTTCTGTATGCGTGATGCAAGCCTGAGGCAGCTTTAAGCTGGCTTTTGAAGTTTCCAGTAGCAATGTTATTTCTGCACCAAGAGTTTGATACAAAGTTTGGAGTTTGCTTAGGGCCCTCTGCATTTTTGACAGTGAACTGAATGCCACAGGTGTGCTGCAGTCACACCTTCAATTGTAGTGTACAAAACCCTTGAATCTTTGGTTTTCTTTTATGTCTCCTCTTACACAACTTCATCTTTGTGATTTTCTGACTAAAAATGTTAGTTTTATTTTCATATAGCTAAGCAGTAACACTTTTCAAAATTGTATTGAACAAAACTTTCTTCTCATAACTTGAAATTTGACTGGTGATCTTCATGAATGGCTGAATTGGTATCATTATAACATGCTACTGTATGAAGAATTAAAAAATAAAATCCTCACAAACAGCAAAACAACGGGAAAAGCAAAACAAAGACCATCAGGGCTGATATTTCTAAAGATTAGTGTTTTTATCTTTTTATTTTCCCTCTTGAAACATGATCAGGACAGAATTGTATTTTTCATTCTGAATAATTCCTAAAATGAGATGTAGCTGTTTAACACATACCGTATCCATAGAGTCTGTTTATTCAGACTGAGTTCCACATGGACCATGAATAATCTTTTTCCCAGTTGTTTGCTAGTATCTGCTCTTAACAAGTGCTGCACAACATAAACTGAAGGAATCATAATAGAAGAGGAGCATAACAAAATTAGATCTTACTTTTCAACCAAGTCTAACTTAAGATCAAGTAGAATTTTAAAATGGGTTAGACTTTAAAGAATTTTTCTGTAAAGGACATGAATCGCATGCATTTAAAAGCATATGAGGAACCATGGCTAATATTAGAAAATGAGATACAAGCAGGTTTTAAGAGATGACATTGAAACTAATGCTTTTAACTGAGATGAAGAGAGATCCAGGTTCATTGCATGGTTTTTGTTGAAGTTATCTTTCTCCACTTGTAACCACATTGTACCATGCACAGGCTGGAAACTAGGGGTAATACTGCTCTGTTGCCCAGTCTCTTACTACCTCGTTCAGTGTGTAGTCTCTTTCACAACAGACTGACTGATACTGTGTGGGCATGTGTGTGGTCTCTAGTACTAACAAAGCTAACTTTGGATGTAGTTTGTAAATGCTGTCCTAATAAAATTGAAAACAAATTGGAAATGCTGGGTTTGAGCATTTACATGTGATGTTTTTCACTTTCATTTCTGTTTCTGCTGTTGCCATAGATACTATTTTTATTTATAATTTCTGTTGATGTTTGTTTACCTTTAAAAATGTAGTTATTTTTTTTTCAAGTGACTTTGCCAAGTCAGTTTCCTATAAATAAAAAAAATACCTGTTTTGAGTAGCAGAAGAATTGGAAAGATTACATATTTGAAAATATTCACTAACTTTTTTTTCACCCAAACCTCCCAAAATCACAAGATTTTTAAAATATTTTTTTTTTCCTTTATAAACTAAATGATTAACTTTATTATCTCTTAGTAGGTATAAGTATCTCCAACTTGGCAGCCCTTTTCCTGTTTTATCATTTGTGCTTGCTCCCTGGTCTCTCTCAGCATTAAATCTTACAGCGTGTTGTTTCTATTGACAACAGTTTTCAAGTAAGCTGTACTTTTCTGAGGAGACTTGAAATTCCTCCTATCCCAGCCTGTTTTAATCATGTGTTTGTTAAAACTTGGGTAAGTAGCTTTTAGAGCTTCGTTATCATTAAGGACCATTCATTTCACCTGTTCATTATTAGGTAAGACTGAACCTCTTGCTGTTCTTGTTTTTGTCATCACTGTTCCAGGTACTACTTCATCATTTAGAGATCATGCTGTAAATGTAAATGAATGGTAAATCATTTAAGGTGAAGAAAAATGGATACAAAACCTGATCTTTTGCTGTGCATACAACAAATATTTTTAGTTCTGTCTCTTTCATCCTGGCTGGTGAAGTTTGAATGGTTCTTCTACTGTATCTAATACAGTAATGGAGCTGTTATCCAGCTGTTACCCAGCTGTTAGCCAAATCATATATGACTAATGAAAAATACAGAATAAGAATTATTCTTCTCTTGAAGAATATTTCTTCAGCAAATAGCATTAAATATTAAAAGCTTGTGCATTGGTGATAGCCTGGTGTGCTTTCTTCTGGCTTAAAAAATACAGATGTGGAATCAGATTAGCTTCTCAGTGTTTTATTTTGCCTGTGTTTGGCAAGGAGACTCTTCTATATCCAGCTTTTGATCTTCTAAATATATACGCTCTTATAGTTATCAGTATTTTTGTGTTTCTGTATTACAGTGTTCTTAATTCTGTTCTTACTGGAATTAACTATAATATAGTGCCTATAAAACTTCCACAGCACTTCCTGCTGGAAATGTTATATCCTTGCCTTTCCATTTGCACCTCCAGCACAACTCATGATTCTGGATTAATTCATTAAGTATCTAAATAGGTTTGGGTTGGAGGAAGAAACTAGAATTTTATTTCCTTATGTGATGCCTTTTCTGTCTGAGATGACTCAGGTCATTCAAGTTTAAGGGAAGAGGATGGAGTCAGGGAGCAGTCCTCGACCAGAGTCTGATTGTTGTGATAGCTATTTACCATATAATGTTGTTGTTAGGAAAAAACATTAGGCAAGAACAAATGGGAAAAAATATCAAAAGGAGCAGCTTGACATTTGTTTTATCCATAAGAGAAAAGAAGAATATTGCTATAGTAAGTTTAACTGCTGATTGTCATGTTGCAGAGCTCTTTGTTAATTTTTGAATGACTGGAATATATATTTATTTTATGAATATGCAACATACTAATAATCCCATTTATTTCAGGATAATTATTGGCCCATGACTGAAAGAAGCAGTATATTATCAGTCCATTGTAAAATAATTATTCCAACTGCTTTATTTATTTTATATGGATTAAATTCCTTTCATATTCAAGTCAGTGGGAGCTTTAATATTGATTCCAGTTCAGCTAAGACTTTTTACCTGTGGATGTTGGAATAAATACTTATTGAAACACTCTAGAATAATTAGATCTTGGAGCATGTGATAACACCAAAAAGTTACCTCATCTAACATTCAGCAAAAGGAATTCTTTATCTTGGCTAAAATGTAGTATTTATCTAGTTTTAAAAGATATTGAGAAGTTCAGGACTAATGCTGCCTTCCAGAACAGTTTGGTCTTAAAACAGTTCTCGATAGAGGTTACTTTTATTGCAAGAAGATTTACTGTGCACAAACCCCCCTGTTTAATTGCCACCCTCTTTGAGCAGAAGCCAGAGCACTAGGCAAAGGGCTGGCAGAATACTTGAAGGTTATAAAGTATAAACTTGTAAAGTAAAAGTATAAACTCATTTTTGTTTCTTGATGCAATTTGGAATCAAAGAGGGTTTGTTAGTGTATTACTAGTCATGATTATCTTTTGCAAGATGTTAAGTCATGCAGCTGTTTGGAAACTTTATTAAATCTGCTACTACAGTTCTATACTCTGTTCTGCAATGATGTCTTTCCCCTCCCCCCCTCACTTTCTTTTTCTTCCTTTTGTCCTTCCCTGTTGGGCCACCTGCCAAAACTGAGGGTTCCTGAAGATCAATTAGAAAGCTTTTGCTTCTCTGCTCACTTCATCTGTGTGCAGTCCTTCACATAATGTTCTTTACACAACTTCAGCGGAAAGACCTTTAGCCAGCAGTTGAATAGTATGTGATGTTCAATGCCTAAGGTAATAGTACAAGTTTGAACTCAAAATAGTAACTGAAGAAAAAAGGAATACGTTAAACTGTAGGATTTAAAAAACAAACACAGTTCTCTATACATTCATCTTGAGTTGTGTGAACTGGAATTTTTTTACGTACCTTTTCAAGTGTGTGAGGTGAGTATGTGTCAGAGGGAGCAGTAATCTAAACAAGATGTAGTTATTTCTCCTACATGTTTCTAATTTGTTACATTACATCCATATAATACTTTATCTGTTTGTATTTGTTATGTTTGCAAATTTAGGTAACAAGTACCTGTGTAAATTAGCAGACTTCTATATAGAAGCTGAATTTATCATGTTGTAATAGTTGACAGCTCATGTGTGTATATTATATGCCCGTGTGTGTCTATTATGGGTATCATAGAATGTTTTGGGTTGAAAGGAATACGTCCCACTAGACCAGATTGCTCAAAGCCCCATCCAGCCTGGCCCTGAACACTTCCAGGGACGGGGCAGCCACAACATCCCTGGGTAACCTGTGCCAGTGTCTCACCACCCGCACAGGAAAGAATTTGTTCCTAATATCCAATCTAAATCTCCCCTCTTTTAGTTTGAAACCATTATGCCTTGCCCTGTCACTCAATGCCCTTGTAAAAAGTCCCTCTCCAGCTTTCCTGTAGGCTCCCTTTGGGTACTGGAAAGCTGCTATGAGGTCTCCCTGGAGCCTTTTCTTCTCCAGGTTGAAGTATATGCATCTCTATATATATTTATTTCTTACTAATACCTGAAGAATCATGTGAAGATTTCACATACATAACTGTTTCAAAGCATAGAAGCTACTCAAAAAGGAAAACACACAGAAGGCTAGATTTGTCTCGGATTTAACCCAGAAAAGCCACTAACCATACCACTTAGGAAAGTTATCTTAGGAGATACAGTAAGCCTGTATGAAGTTTTCTTTGCTTGTTACTTGAAAAGTTGATGATGAAAACAAACTCTGTGTACTTCAAAAGCATTTCTTGTGGTACTGGAAGCATAATGGTTGCGAAGAACAGACTGCCTTTTAGGTAGGTTGAAAATTGGCTAGACTGCCAGGCTTGAAGTCTCAACAGCTAATTGGTGGCAGGCAGTAAGTGGAGGGTGAGGAGGCTGTGCTTGTTTAGTCTGGGGAAGAGACAGCTATGGGGCAGTCTAATGAAGAGCAGTTGCAAGAGTGACCAAGTTAAACTTGTCCCGGTAGCAGCACAGAGTGTAAAAACAAAACAAGCCCTAAAAAACCCATGGCTAGAAATTGCAGCTTGAGAGATTCAGATTGGACCTAAGGAAAAATGCTTTACCTAGAAAGATAGTACAGCACTGGAGCAGGTTATCCCAAGGGCCTGTGGAGTTTCCGTCTGTGGAGGGGTTTGAGTGTTGGCTGGAAAACAGCAACCCTCAAACGTGTGACCTGCTGTGGAGTGAGGAGGAACTGTAACACAAGCAGGAACTGGGACTGGAGGGATTCAGAGGTCCCTTCAAAGCAGCATTTGTATGATTTTGAGTGGCTTTGCCCTGAAACCCAATTTACATATGAACAATATCAAACAGAGCTATTTGTCTTCAATTTTCTGCCAATAACAGACCATTTTCCAGTTTTTTCCTTTGCACCAGGCAAAAGAGTTAAATTTCATTTTGACTTAAGTTCAGACAACAGCTGAGAAGTGCCTGGAGGCAACTGAACCAGAGACAGAGGACAGAAAGAGGTACCCCTGTATGCCTCGAGTTACTTTTGAAAGTAGCCTTACTGCTTTTTAAAAGTCTGGTGAAACAGGAAGAAATGGCGTGTTATGTTACATTTCAAAGAATTTCTTCTACAAAGCCTGGATTTCTTTACATATGTGAAGTGTTGTAAAAATTATATGGGAATGTTGTCAGGAAATCCTTTTGATTACTTTAATTAGAAAAACCTGCTTCCCTCTGAAGTTCTGTGATAACAAACAAGTAGTTACTGTCATCTTTTTCCTGAGTTTTAAAGCAGAGAACTCACACATACTGAAACATCACTGTATATCTGAAAAAAACTAATATTAGTCTGTAAATGTTTAGAGATGAAACTTTTTTTAACGTTTCAACTTGCCTTTGTTTTTTTTTAAAGCAGTGATAACTGCTGTTTCTGAAGGCCAAAAATTTTATTTCCATAATTAAGGGCTATTGAATGAAATAAACCAAATAACAGATAAACAGTGAATGATTAGCAGTACTCTCATCTTGGCCTGTTGTGAAATTACTATAGGTTTAGCA
Source organism: Aegotheles bennettii (assembly GCA_013398125.1). Classification (NCBI taxonomy): domain Eukaryota; kingdom Metazoa; phylum Chordata; class Aves; order Caprimulgiformes; family Aegothelidae; genus Aegotheles; species Aegotheles bennettii. The sequence continues at coordinate 201,350 of VZRW01012712.1, read as the reverse complement.
AAACGTTTTAAAAATCAATTTTGCCAGTACAGTGTGACCTCTTAAGTGAATCAAGTCTTTCAAGCGGATCAGTGCCGTGGCTGTTACTCTGTCCACAGCCTTCCTCTCTTCTTCTGCAGCTCCTTGTCTGTCTCCTGAACTGTATTGGATTTGTCCAAGTTTTACCCATGACCCTTGCTAAAAAGTAGTGATTATGATGTACCAAGAGGTATTTGCTATATTTAAAAAGTGTCAGCACTGATCTTTGTGAAATGTGTTGTGCCCATGGGGGAAGAGACCTACTTTGAAGTAGGCAGGAATGAGCTTGTCTAGTTGGTGAGTTTAATTTCAGTTTAAAGTGGCATCTGCTGATCTATTTGGCGATACTGGGATTTTTCATCTGCCTTACCATGCCGGTGGAAGGGTTAGGCACTGCCGTGCTTTCAGAATGCCTGGAATCTTGTAATTTTCAAGGGCAGACCTTCTGCATTGATAGATATATAAATCTCGTGATAGCATCTTGTACCACATCAAAGACAACTGCAGCGACTCATTCTTCAACTGCAGGCTCTGTTAAGTGTGTGCTGTCCTTAATAAGTGTAACCGTGTTATATCCCTGGGTCAGCTTAGGGATTTTTCCCATCCAATGTGCCCCATTTCCAAGAATTTCTCCTGCAGGTGATCTCAGTTACCCATCTTCTTATGAAGCTTTTTACTGAAGATGCAGATACATTGTTTTGGTCCTTGCATATCCTCATTTTGCTTGCATGGGATTGTTGCCCCCTGGCTCAGATGGTGCCTTGCTTACCTCAGTCCTTGCCTAAGCTGATTCTTCAGAGCTGTTCAATGCTGTCTGTACAGTAATATTTTTCCTTCCTTTTTTATGGGGGGAGGACAGGGAGGATGGTTGTTAATAGAAAGGCAGACAGATCACGGCAGCATGTACATAGCTTTGGAGTTATACAGCTGACTGCTGTAAATCTGCCTGAACTTTTTACTCCCTTTTAAGTGTAACTTGGACTGATTTATCCCTAAAATAAAGCCAAGAATTGCAAAGTCATTCCACAAAGAATAGAGACTATAGTCTCATCTTAGCCACATTCTGGTAGCTGTGCTCTTCACTCAATTTCCTCAAAGGAAATGTTCAGAACATGCATGAATTCAGTAGGAAAAGCCTAGCTTTTTGTGGTACAATGGTATAATTTACGTAAAATGGATAAAAAGGAATATTACGGCTTATCTGAAGACAAATAACAAGCTTCATTCTCCAGTGACAGCATTTACTTGCCTTTGTACTCGTACAAAACAATTCTTTTGTACGAGAAGAAATTCCACTGTGCAAGAGCAAATATTTGAAATGGAGCAAGTGTGTATGGGAATTTGATATGTTCATGGAACACTGTTGTATGCTGAAGTAAATAAATAATTTTTCTTTACAAATTGAGGAGCTGGAGATACCAGATATGCTGCAACTTCTTTTCGCTAAATTGCCATATGCTTTTTCTTTCCTTTGCCCCTTTTAATTGACTTGTCATTTGATACGCTTGGACTATTTGCAGTCCTTGCTGCTGTTATTGTACTGATGACATAAGAAAAGGCACTTTCTTAATGTGTTGTGAAAAATAACATGGTTTGTAATACTGTCTGTTCTTTTTAAAAATAAAATGAAACGCTGACTGTAGTGTTGTCAGACACCACACGTTGACATGTTTGTCTGAAATGGTGGTCCTTTGCATACTTTGGAAATAGCACTCTGGTGTTCTAATCTCTGGGAAAGTAATTTTTATTATTGTTGGCTCCTGTGTTTAGCGTGCAGCTCTCAGCTGACATACTATACATTATAGAAAAATGCTTATGACTCAGCTAACAAAAGCCCAATGAAGTGTCCAAATTAGGGATCTGTTTCTTGTGCCTTTTGTTTTTTTGGTGCTTTTTTACTTATTACCACATGCTATCCTGTCTTATTTGTACATAAGACAGTTCTCTGCAGGGCAAGACCACACACCACCAGTTTTATATAAGCAGCAATTCCACTTAAAAGAAAATTTACTATTTTCATACCATAAGTAGAAGGCACCAGTCCATCAGAATAGAAGGCAAGAGTCTGTCAGACTTCAAATTACATTTAAGTATAGATTAATTCTTTTAAAATAGCAATGCTGTTTCTATGGCCTTCTTTTCTTTCAGCACATTCATTTAGCTGTCAGCCTTTACATGTAGCTATAATAAGGTACAATTGCAGTGTGTGTTTTCATTGTAGACTGAACCATATGTCTTACATAGCTTCAAATGAATGTTCATCATAATGCTGGTTAATAAAACAATGAGAAAGATAAGATAAAGTATTTAATTGCAGGAGACAACAACTAATTGAAAACATAATAGTATTAATAACTCTCCAGTACAGAACTACAGCCTTACTTTGTTACTAAAGTTATTAATAGGTAACTGAGAATTCCTATGATTTACTGACTGAAATGTCAAACCTGACTGTATACAGGCTTTAGAAAAAGCTGAAGACAGTAAAAATCATGTGTGACAGCATAAGGAGGGTTTTTTCATTTGATCAAATTAAATTTTGTACTTTAGAGATCACATCATTGATATGTCACAATGTTAAAATGTATCCAGATTATGTCAGTGCCTGTCTTTTGCGGCTAAATACCCCATATGAGCTGATTCCAGCTGCTGAATGTGAATTCCTGTGAATATTGGGCACTTGAGAAAGAGGTTTCTTGTGTTACTGTGAAGAGAGTTGTTGGGGCTCTAATAAGCACAGCCTGCTGCTCACCAAAGGAGTCCTTTCCTTTTGGTAACTCCTCACAGTTATGAATTCATAACCTGAAGACGTCTTTTCAGTAGTTTGAGTATTACTGTGTGCTTTAAAAATCAAATGCAGTTGGCTTATTTCTCTTTAATTCATTTGCTGCCACATTGTAAAAGGTTCATTCAATTTTACATGTGTTTGGTCTAACAATGCTGTGAGGAGTTTTGAGGAAGGCCCTCAACTGAGGCTTGCCAGTAAATTTCTTCATTCTTCTTCATTCTAACTTCTTACACTTAGTGATTTTTCTCAAGTTTCTCAAACATGTCCCAGTTTCATTCCTGTATCAGGATAACTTTGTTCTGATACGCCCCTCAGGAAGGAGACAGCCATCAAAATCCTTATCACTAGACTCAACAAATGTAGGACGGTCTCCTTTAACAAGAAACAAATTTAAACTATCCCTTCTGTGGTAGGTGTGAGCAGGCCTCTCCTGTACCCTCATGTAATCTCTGTGCACTCTCTAGTAATAAAGAACTGAAACCATCAGCAGCCTGCATGATGGAGTCCCTTGGGATGCTGAACTTCTGTGAGGAATCCAGTCTTGCGTTCAGGTGTTTGCGGTCACATTTCTTCTATCTCCACTTGAAATTCTGTACTGCTTCCTGAACAGCAGCTGAGGCTTGGGTTTGAAGAACTTTTTTGCCAGCAAAGTAATACTAATCACTTTTGGGTTGTTGTTACTATATAGGTTTTCCAAGCAGAAATGAAGATGCAGAAGTTGCAAGATGAAGAAAAACAAACAAAACAAGTGTCTTTATCTGTGTATACTATACAAACACTTTAGGAAATAAATGAGTGTTGATGCATCTGTTTTCTCTCTTTACTATAGGTGTGCAGGATCCTCAGCATGAGAAGATAATTACTGTGACTTCTAATGGAAGTATTCACAGCCCCAAGTTTCCACACACATACCCACGCAATACTGTACTAGTGTGGAGATTAGTAGCAGTAGATGAAAATGTATGGATACAGCTTACTTTTGATGAAAGATTTGGGCTTGAGGACCCAGAAGATGACATCTGCAAGTAAGTTGTTTTCCCTTAACTTAGAAAAATTTGAAGGCAGGTGTGAGTGATAGGACAAAAATGTTGCTTGAGTTTCGCGAAAATATGAGGTCTGCATGTCAATATATTTATAAAATGCATCTTTAAAAGTATTAGTTTATTATTTTCTTTTGCAGTGCTAGAGAGGGGTTTTATGCTTGAAAACTTTGGGGTCTCCCCATTTTCCTTTGGCATTCAGTATCTGGGACACAGATATATGCTGATACAGAAATGTGAAATATTTAATATCTCTCTCAAATAAAAGTTTTGACATCTGCTAAAATGTTCTTGACAGAATGTTAGAGGAATGAATGTCAAAATCTTACAGAGAAAATTCAGGTAAGCAAGTTACCTGATGTGGAATTCAGGTCATGACACAAAGCACAACACTGATGTTCAAAAAAACCCAAACACCCTACTGCACAATATTTTAGTAACCTTAAATGGTCAAGTTCTCAGTTTTCTGTGAAAAACAGCACTTGAAGTATTGCATTCATTGACATTCTTCAATGGTACGGTTTTTTTTCCTGACTTCAATAAGTATTCTGCCTACTCAATTACTGGCACGTTTCTGTAGGACCTGTGGAATCTCTATGTCCTTCCTATGATTCACAGCCAAAGGCTTTGTAGCTTGGGAGAGAAACAACCGTGACATAACAAGCATCAGGGTGGATATCATTCTGAACGAAGGCAACTGATTGATCATGTTTTGGATATTTTATTAGGCAGTAGGGGATGACATTATATATGCTTCCTGTGGGTAGGTGAAATGGGAGAGTTCCTACACTCTTGTATCCCATATCTGTCTGTCATCATAGCAACACATTGTAAAAATCCACAATGTGTGAATAGTGGTGCCTTGTCTGAACTCTTTTCAGTAAATTAAGTAACTGATAAAATATGTCATTTGAATGGCATATCCTCCTTTGGTGTGCTCCCGGAGACGTACTTCACACAAGATTTTTCTTTCAAAGTAGTTTTTTGCTTTGTTTTATTTTTCTAGTTAAGGTTTTATTTTTGAACACCTTGTATACACATTTGATTTGATTCCTGCTTTTGTTTTTTCTAATTAACTGATATTCAGTTGGTTTTATATCTTGAATCAACTTTTGATTACAAGTTTGAATTTCTTAGAGATTACTTTTGCACTTTTCCTTAATTTGGGGGTTGAGGTTCATAACAGATGGATAGATGTCTTTCATAATTCTGAAGGGACTAATTGTCAAGGCCATGTCAAATATAATTAAAATACTAAGTACTATAAACATATGTTTGCTCAGATGAGTGCACTCCCTTTACACGATAATTCTCTTTTTTAAATGAAAACTTAGCTTGCCTTTTCTTTTCTTTGCATATGGCAGAGTGAAGTGGCAAGTGAAAGAAAATCTAGGTAGGGTGACTCATTCGACCACTTGCAAAGAAAAAAGTAAGATAAGTTGAAATATATTTTTAATATTATAACTAGAATAGTATTTTAATGGGAGTACATTTATTTTAAGTAAACAGTGTGCTGAATACAAAAATACTGGTCAAATTAAGAAACAGTAATAAGTCACTCATAATCTTCACTGGGTCGCAATCTTACTCTGTGCAGGGATACTAGGAAGTTGTATTAATGCAATTCCTGATATGTTGCCTTTTGAGGCCACATTGAGCTTTTCGGCTTGAAAGATAGGATCCTCTGATAAAGAGTTATATTGTTGTTTTTCACCACAGGAAAAAACATATCTAGGTTTCCTATGAAATATAAATTCAGTAACAAACTCAGTAAAGAAAATGTACCTTGTTTGATGTGAAGGGAGTATAAATAATTGACAAGTTGAGGAAATAACCACAGAGTTGAACTATGTAAAACAATTCTACACAGGCCAAGTTACCAATTATCAGAGTAATATCTGTTTATAAGTAATGTCATGCGTTTCTTATCTCTTATAGTTCCTGATAAAATTATTTAATCTTTTTTCCAATACCTTCTGTAGAAAGGCTGAGGGTTTTATTGGATGCATAGCATAATATTTATTACACCACTGTGTTTCTACCATCTTGAAACACACAAATCAGTGTTGTTGCTGTAGAGTACTCAACAGTTTCTCCAAAGACAAGTTTATATGACAAAGAACAGAATAAAATATGACATGAAATTTAATTTATGATAACACTGTAGTTCACAGTGACGTGGTCCTATAGTTCTGACCTGTAACTGAAACTAGGTAAAAACTGCAGCCCAGTAATGTTAGCCTTCCTATGTAACAATGTACAATTTGTACCAGAATGTCTTTCTCCCCCTTCTATAGTATATGAGAGGACCTCGTGAGTTACCTGCAGTGGTCATTGTTAAGAGTTTTCAGATCCTCTACCTGCTTCTTAAGCCGCACGTTCTGTGCGATGCCAGAGCTTTTTCCATCATCACTGTAGGCTGTAAAGCCCTGTAGTGTCAGCTCACTGGGCCGGTGAGAGAATATGCTGGACTATAATACTTTAAGATAATTAGTAGCTTTTAAATATCATTGTAATTCAAATATCGTTCACATATGTGAAAAAAAACCCAAAACAAAACCCAAAACCATATCCAGCTATATAAGACTTTTTGGCTTAGCTTAGTTCTATAACAGGAAAACAACAGTAATGGTGAATAAGAAGTGTCCTATATGTATCCTGAAGCTATGGCAAGTTTTTGCCTGTATCTGGGTGACCCGACCTCCACACTTGGATTTCTCCAAAGTCAACTCTGATATTTCAAGCTATTCTGTGAGGTCTTTTCATCTAGAACGAATATCTCAATTTACAGATACATTGAAGGTACCAGTCTAGCCTCCACTTTAAATACTTTCCTGAATCTGAATTGAAGTAAACCTGCAGGGCTTTTTTTCCCACTCTGATTTTACTTGCAGTTCAACTTACAGTATTTACTAAGGTAGAGCATTTGCACGACAGCGAATTCGATGTTCATGACCAGCCATCCTGACCCAGCCTCACCTGGAACAGCATCAACATACGTAGTGCTAATTGCTGTGTAATTTCTTACCAGTCTTAAGCACTGCTGTGTTCTGTATGTTTTGGAATCAATGTTTAAATTACAGAGTTTTTAGAATAAATTTCTGGCGTGTTGCCTGTATTTGTCCTGGTTTTACAATTGTGACGTGCTTGAAATTTCTGCAGTTCATCTCTGCATTGCTTAAAATACAGCTGAGCATTTTTTTAAGAATAATTCTTCATCTGCACTACATCCTTTCTATGGGCAAAATGTTAAGAATCCCAATTTCCAAAGTGAACACAAACTCCAAGTTACACGAAAACTAGATCCATGCATGTATCTCAGAAGGGATTTAGGTTATTTGGTTGTCGATACAGATATATAATTCTTTTCAGTATTGCCTTGCAATATTCAGCCTTGTATGCTTCACTGGATTTCAGTTGACTTGCAAAAGAAACAGGTTATGAACAAAAAAATCACCCAGCAAACCAGCCAAACAAAAAAGGAGAAGGGTGCAATCTCCTGCCTGCTTTGTGCGGTACTGTTCAGATGATGGAACTGACAGTGAATTTTCCTTACACAAGGGAATTTCTGGTGAACAGGAGCAGAGTGAATTTGCATTCTGTACGCCCACCCTTTCTGATGAAGGAAAGAAGCAGCTTTTTTTCTGCTGATATGATAGCTGATATGACAGGTGATTATTTTCATTATGCTAGCCCTCAACTCTGTTTTAATCATGAGGCCATTAGACTTCTGTGCCCGTCAGCTCCTGCCATCAGGGAAATGCCATAACTCTCCTTGACCAGGAGGCACTGATTTTTGCTCAATTGTTGGTTGTTGTCCAAAATTGTTGCTTGCTTTCTGCGAGAATATGCAGTGATAAAAGCTTTGTGATAAACTCCTCTGTGACAGGAAGACACAGATTTAGCTTTCCTCCAGGAAGAACATGGGTGCTACAGTTGCCTTTAACAGATAGTCGGAACATTACAACACAAGGCTGCAGTAGGAAAAGAAAGAAAATAATCTTTCTTGTGAAAATAGTATGTGCCTCTCCCTGTGCACGGAATGGCTCTAGTTGTGCATCTTAGTGGTGGTTGCAGCTGTTCTTGCTAATCACCAGATTCATACAGTCTGTCTGACTTCTACTATATATAATAAAACACAGAAATGTGTCACAAATCAAAGTGCAATTACTGTATATAAGATGATAGGGATAAAATACATGAGTAAAAGAATGTGGAACTAACCAATAGTTGAATGATAGATGCTATTTGACCATCATCTTCATTTTAGGATAGCTATACTCATTTTCAACTCTCCTCAGTCCTCTCATAATTTCAAGTCTGAGCTATAGTCTGTTTTGTGTGCGTTTTTGGGGGGGCAGAGGGAACTTTTAACAGCTGCATATGTAAATCTGTTTATGTAGTTAGATAAGTGAAGCATTTACCTATAATGTTTCGAAAGAACTCCCAAAATTTATCTAGTTACTATGTGCAACATGTAGAACTTTTACCTGAAGAAAATTAGTTAAGCTGAAGGCAGCTGTCAGTGCTAACATGGGATAAAAACTATGGGAGTAGTTCTGTGACTTTTTTTTAATTCTTTACAGAACACTTAATACTAGGAATGTTCTTCCTCTGTGGGTTCTTAGGATGATGCTTTGAGATACAGAGCCCCATGCATTAAATTTGCTGCCTCCGTTTTCCCTAATGTTTCTGTAAGCTACTTGCCTTCGCTTCAGATCTGCTGTGACTGAACCGTGACCAAGTTATTCCCTTCCATTCAGAGAACATTGAGGTTCTGTGGTAGAAACTGTAATCCAACTGTCTTCAAGTCATAAATGTTCCTAATGAATGTATCATTAGGAAATTATTGAGAAAGGTTGAAAAATCAGAAGATTTGGCTCACTCTGACAAGACTGGAACAAGGGTATTAAGTAGAAACATACAGACACCGTCTTTAGTCAGTGGCTATGAAGAAGGAAAATATTTGCTTAGCTGTCTTTATTTTTGACATAAATTGTATCAAATGCATACTATGCCATGATAAGTTATGGTAAATATAATAAAAGGGCTAAACATTTTGTTATGTAATTTTCTAAAGAGACCTTTCTGTGCAATATAAGACATAATGAGTAACTTATACCACATGCAGCTTCCTTTCTTGTAATTACTACATATCTGTACGTCGAGCATGTGGAGTAAAATATGGATGCAGAACTGCAACACCAAAGTGCCTCAGTAAAAAAAGAGGACAGATATTTCACTCTGTTTGGCCCCTTGTCATGGAAGCACCTTAACGGCATCAACAAAATACAAGCATGGAAGAATAATTTCAGCATCTTTTTCTTATACATAGATGAAATTGGGCCCCCCCTCCCCAGGAAAAAATACGTATGTGTGGTTTGTTTTGCCGTCAGTGCATTGTAGAGGCAGTATTGATGTAAGTGTGAAGAAAATACTAATAATCAAGCATAGGTTCAGAAAAAAATATAACTCTTCGCATGAAGTGTTAATTCTGGAGCTTTTGAGGGCAGCGAGTTTCTCATCGAGGTCTGATTCCCAAGAAAATAGCTTTCTGGGCAACTGATAGGCTGTCCTTACTGTCAGACAGTCTTAAATGCTTCTGGTGGACTGTGATTACAGAGGATAAAGTTATCTCTTGGGCAAGTACAAAGTTCAAGTTGGCTTTGAATAACTGGACAAAGACCTTTAAGTGAACTCTGTATTTAAAGAGGAACTGGTGCAGGCAACGTTCATGGCGACTCATGTTGCTAAGTAGCTGGGCTGCTGGGATTTGTGCTGCTTTTTTTTCCTCCCCTTCCCTCACTCTGAAGATTTCACCCTGCCATTTCTATTTGAAAATTCAGGAAATAGTGAGGAGACCTCAAAATTTTGAAGACTTCAAACTGGAAAAAAAAACAGTCAGCATGAAAACCCACAGACTCTGAGGATGGAGATGAATGTTATAGTGATAGACCAGCCCTTAAAGCTCTTTTCTTAAAGCTGTTGCCTTAGTGTGTTCAATTTCAGCCACCTATTTTTTTTAATGAGATGCTACACACGTAGGTAGGCTGGGCTCTGTTTAGGTGACTCTACATATTGGTGATATTTACGTCTGTTTCATTATTGTCTGTAACTTCTTCAGAACAAGTGAATTCATATTAAAATTAAAATTTGTTATAGCTTTGTTCTATGAGGCAGATCCACTAGGATAGGATTGATTCTATTAATCTATGCAATTCTAAAAGTATATGAACTCTCATTCCTCAATACACAATTTCTTTACGTTTTTTTTCCCAACACATAAATGACTTGTTAATCATTTTTATTCAAAGTCTGAAAGGGGGTCAAATAATTTAAATGGCTAGGATGAGTTCTAGCATTCAAGTGCCTTAGATTACTTGAAATACTGATAGGAAAGAATTATTATGAAATAGCTAATTTAAGATGAAGTCATTGGTAGCAAAATTGGTGTTTTTTTGCTGCCAGAAATGTGGCATTTTAGGAACAGTGTGTAGAAAATGCTATAAAACTTGTGTTAAGTCAGCTGTTGGAGTAATTTCTTCTGGTGTTTGTGCGGTTGGATTTTTGGTTTTGATTTTTAGTTGCTCGATCCATGTGCAAGACATCTTAATAGTGATACCAGTTCAAGCTGTTTAAATGCTGAATGGATTTAAATAGAGGATGAGAGTGGAGGATGGGGATCAAAGCAATACGGTTAGATGAACTAGGACCATAGTCCTTTGGTTATCTAAAAATTGTTCTTTTATATATAAAGAAAAAAGGTTAATACTACAAAGGTTATTTCTTTCATGTGAGTTCAGTTGTAACAATATTATTTCAATTTAATCAATGCAGAAGAGTCCAATAGACTCACATCCTGCAGTCTTATGTTTTGAAAAAATATGAGTGGTTTTTCACATCAAAAGGAGTAACTGAATCAGTTTCTTTTCTCTTCGGATTTCACTGAACAAAAGTGTGGTTCCATTTATTTATTTTTAAGAAAGTGCTTTCCTTTTGGATTTTCCACGATTTCATAAAAAATTGACTCTGATTACTAAATGATTGAAACACTACCTCACCTTTCAGCTGATCCCATTGTGCTGGTTTAGCTTCTGTCCACAGTTCACACTGCAGCAGAGGTGTGTGCTGTATCCAGAACTATACGCTTCCCTTTCAGTCTCTGCTGCTTATTAAAAGTTGCTTAATACCATTCTCATGATAACAGTTTTGTAAGCCTGACAAAGCAGGTATTGCAGGCTGTAAAAGAAGATAAACTAGAAAACCAAAACACAGTGCAGTTTTAACCGAAGCTACTCTATAAGACACATTTGTTAAGCCCCAGAAAGAGTAAACTCAGTTCTATGGAAAGGATTTATAGCTGCATTCTCATGCTCTCTAAGCAAATCGTAGTGCAACATAAGAAGGGAAAGAGGGGATACTTCTCTGAGCAGAATGGGAGGACAGCATAGCCTATGTGATGTGACCAGGACATGTTGCACAAGTTTAGGGGCTGCCACTGCATTCTTGCCACCCACTTTTCCCTCCTTTACAGTAAATCCAGCATTCATTTTTAGTATCCACTGTTGCTAGAGGACACTGTAATGGATATTATTTTGCAAGAAATTGAAAATCTATTTTCACAGCCCAGGTGAGTGTTAAGAGAGTGATTGCTGATGAGTGGGCAGTTGACATAATCCCTTACTCCTTTTACACACCAGAGACTACACTCATTGACTTAAAAAACATTTTTCGGCTTCTTAAAATTCCTTCTGGGTCCATCAATCTCAGGCAAGCTCTTTGAATAGAGTGAACAATGTCCACTGTATCAAAATATTTTTATAAACGATCCTAATCCTAATTTATTGCTTCTAAAATTGTTTTGCGTTGCCATAGTTGGCTGCGTTTCTAATGGTGTAGGCTGAAGTTATTTTTCTTGAACATGTGTGGCACTGCTGGGTCTTGCTTCTGTCTAGGGTGCCCTGGGAACAGTTGTTATTGATGGAGTTCCCCTGCTCCTGCCCCACCGCTTACTAAAAGATAGAAGTAAATATCTACTACAAGGGGGCACAAAACCACGTTGTGAGCCATCACCGCCTGAGGTCATGGATGTGGACAGACCCTGCAGCCACCTGCAGTTTCTAGTGTGGCTCTCCTAAGTCCTGATGTCAACTAAAGTTACCTTGTAAAGTCTCTATATATTCCAGTTTGCACATAGTATGCACTCCCTCCCTGATGGTTTCTGGTTTCTGAAAGTCTAAGTATGGTCAAGCCCATGGGCTCACCAGTGGGCTTATAAGCAGTTTTATCCCGTTTAATCAGCAGGAATAGCTGACATAGCAACTGTCCTATTCCTAGATGGACAGTTGTGTTTCTTCACCTGTTACACAACTCCTCCTTCCTCCATCCTTCCTCCATCCTTCCTCCATCCTTCCTCCATCCTTCCTCCATCCTTCCTCCATCC